>SKCR01055178.1:0-45020 GCA_019454045.1 Zanthoxylum bungeanum | reverse complement strand
ACAAGAGGTGCTTCCATTAAATTAGTAATATTATGGAAAAAAGTATTGCTCGTATTCATGAATCGAACATAAATACGATCGGGATTGGCGCTCAGAGCACCAACCCCAACAATTTCTCCCACTTGCTCTAGTGCCAATCCATGGTATCATATACACATCCCAATGTGTATCACATACTCATGGCCCTTAAGAACTCACCTTGCATTCAAGAGGTAGGTAACAACAAGTAAGCCCGCTATGAGATATTGAGTTTGTCCAACAAACACAATCATTTTCCTTAGCAAGCATCATTCACATTTTTGTAGAAACTAAGTTCTACATAAATATGACTCAGATGTCATATCAACATTGTGCTTCAGCTACTAAATTGTCTAAGTATTTATGGATCAAATCCAAAATACTTTGCAGACAACCGCAAACACAACACTAATAACAAACTTCTAATCTTCGAGGTCACTATGCAACTTCATAAGTCAATACTTCATAAGTTACAACTAACTCCACTCTTGTAGTGGAATCATCTGTGACACTCCCACTGCATCTTTTCTGACTCTTTATGACGTAGACTGTCTAACGTCATAATTAGACTCAAAACTAATCTAACCCTAATGGTTGCGGATTTATTCTCCATTAATTAGAAACTTGTTCTTAATATCTCAAAGATAATAAAGAACATGTTTCAAGACTCATCTTATGGTCTAGAGGATATCAAAATAACTCGTAACAATTACGATTAAATTGATATCTCTAATCGCACTCAATATAGTATTCATTATGCCATCATCTTATGATGCATAAGATTGATTAGACATTCTAATCAATATCTCTTTCGAAAAAGGAATCATCTTTTATGAAAGATGAATACTATACATAAGATACACACTAACTATCAAACAGTTATACTAACTGTCATACATATAGTCTTGTTGCGTCCAGAAGCATCTCACAAGTCTCTTAATTTTATATCTTATATAAAACTTTATATCAAATATAATAGAGACTACTCTCACTGCTTTAAATGAGAAAATAAGACTGAGGTAAACCTTTTTACCTCATGAACATCTCATTATTACATTAATAATAACAATGTCATTATGATGTAAAATACTAGAAAAGAAATTTGTACGCTCTCACTAACCCTTCAATCACATATGTATTTTCTATGCTTTGATAAAATCAGACAATCTGACTAATATCAAAATTAGAAAACATAAATTTCCAGAAAGCTCATATGAGTCTACAATAGGCTCTATAAGCTAATATACTAAATTATATTAGCATAATACAAACTCCGGGCCATTCCAAAATGAATTCTTCAAACTAAGAACTCACAATGGATCTCTTATCTGAAGAAACCATTCAGAAACGCCACTTTGTATTCTTTAGCTAAAATATACAATTTAATATCATTATTAACCATCAGATCCTAAATTGTTCAATCAGTGCGACTAGAAACAAGTTTCCTCGGAATCTACAATAGATTGCTGAGTATAACTTTTCTCACTGTCATACTATAACGGTCAAACCTTTAATAAGCTCACTGTGCTTTTGCTGCGTAAACCATTTGTACATTTTATGAACGATTCATAATTAAAGCTCAATCAAGTTCCAAACTTGATCGTAGTAAGCTATGAAAAATCTTAGATCTATGGTCTAATGATAAATTCCGGAATCGATATCAAATATCGTTTCCACTATAAGTTATAAGATAATTTTCTTCGATAAGAAAACTACAAAATCATTAAGTATCAAATACTTTGCTAATGATTCTGACATCCTATAGCACTTATATGGAAGTAATAAAAGGGTATTTTCATCTTATTAATTATGTAGTTCCATTTATAGTTTAACACCGTATTTGACTTCAATAAGTCAGGTCTTTTCTACAATAGTTAACATCCAATGTTACACACTAAGTAATAAACAATTTTATTACTCGAGATCGTAGAAAAGATATTCTATCAAATAGAATACAATATTCTATTAAATAAAATAAATGATAAACTTCTACTCGTACCTCCGAGGTGCAAGTAATATCAATTATACAACCATTATTCAAAAGATAGATTCAAATCTCAAACATTTCAAGATTCGAATTTTCTACTTATACATATCATATACGTAACTGTAGAAACTAATGGAACATTAATTAAAATGATGAATTAGTGTTACTGGAGCATAACCTCAAAAGTATTGAAACTAATTCGGTAACACTCAATATCAAACGAATCAAATCATATAAGATCCGATTTCTTCCATTAACCAATTCCATCAATATGGAATCGTGGAAGAATTATATTGAGTAAGAATCATATTCTTTGAATAACCTTAGAACAAATTGCCATAAATTCATATGTTTGATCGTATCAAACATCTTTGAACAATTCAAAGACACATAATGAATTTTAAAGATACAGTTTTCAAAACTTCAGATCGAATATCTTTGAACCAGTCAAAATATTCTATCTGCGTTTCATCAGAAACACGTAACTAAGTCATGACAGTTCATTGACTAAGTTATGAAGTAAAGAAAACTATCTTAAGCAATTTACAATTCATTAAATTACATACATCCAATGTATTAGTTTAATAAATTTTGTGGTCCAATGACAGTCATTGGTTAAATGAGATTTAGTCACTTTCCCGAATACAATATTCGTTAAATGGATAAGGATATGTGGTGTGATCTCATATCAGACCATCATTTACTATATGGAATAAGCATCAAATACTTAAGTGATAAAATTTCATAAAATACTGTTCCAAGTTATTTACTTAACCGAATACTTTTCTTAATGTTTATCTATTCGTAAATGACACTACTAGTCATTTTAAAATATGTAACAACTGTTTGCAAAGAAAAAGTAACTATCAGATAGTCGCAAGTTCTGATATCAAATATCGAAACAATCATTCAACAATATTTTAAATATCTAGACGGGAGATCTGATATCCAAATCTACAGTTGTCGTATTATGAAAATCAATATTTTCTATACACAACTATACGCATATTACATTCTTTAGCTTCAGTATTTACTTTCAAATTATTTACAACCTTTACAAATAATCGAAAAACAAATAGTGTCTGACACGTGACCTCTGAATGTCACTAAAGCCAAGAAACGTCATTATTAGATAACCAAATACCTAATGGGTTTTCTTAATGCCAGTGAAGAATCTCGTGACGTGAACCAATTCATATCAATCTTTACTGCATAAGAAACTATTCTGTCTAGAAGGATTATATCAATATCTATTCTAATCTAGAACCTATTCTAGAAATCTGCAACCATAATTAAAGTTAGAAAACATATATTTAATATGCATGCAATGGATAAAAGTTTAATTCTATCAAACAAATAGAATAAGGAACAACAAGAGCGACAATTTACATAATATTACACACCACATAAGTTAAGGATTTTTAACTTAGCAGTGCCTCCCACTACTTTACGTAATACCGTAATCCCCAATGGAAACGAGAATTCAATAATTAAATTGAATTCCATAATGGGAAGTGGACCCCATGAATATATTTCGACTCACAGCTTTGGCACGTTCTCGCCTACGTATATTCATTAGGTAGACAACTCATTGTCAATCACACTCACTGTGACTCCTGGGTTCGGTCCTGATCGTTTCTCATTATGACAGCTTTGGCACGTTCACAAGGAGGCGTATCAAGGTTAAACTTGTCAATGACAAACTCAAGCTACCGATGTAGTCCTGACAGCTTTGGCACGTTCAAGATTTCCATTTTCACTTGAATTTGTCTCTTATCATATAAGTTCTACCGGTGCAAATGAACTACCTTCAACTATAACTGCACAGCTTTGGCACGTTACATCCATAGCATCATGAAAACATTTACATCCGTATTGACAAGGCGGAAAGAAACAAGTATTCCTAATACTAGTCACTTTCTTAAAACCTTATTTAAATCGGGGATTTTCCAACAAACGATGCTTTTACTTTATTTAATCAAATTAAATAAACACATGCATGTATAAATTGATAATTAAAAAACATTGAATTTTAAAGGGCTATTTATATCGGGCGTCCAGGATCAGACTCGCTCTGATACCATTTTTGTTGGGGTCAAATCAGAGTGGCGCAGCGGAAGGAGCGCGGTTCCGGGCGAAATCGTAGTTTAAAATTTTTTAACTTACGAAAAATTATTCAATATCAAATATTAATAATTCATTCATATTTCACCTAAACATATTTATTCGATATCATATAACGACATAAATAATATAGAAACTTTTACGAAAACGTTTTTCCGCAAAATAGCATAAAAACGTTTCCGGCCGAACCGACCGACCAATGCTCATGGGGACTGCCCAGGTCAGCCCCCAAACATTTGGACAGTTCGTGGGCTGCCCGAACAGTGCCCAGTTCACTGTTTGGGCAGCCGTTACCCGGTAGTGCCGTTTTTCGCCGTTTTCGTATATTTTCACTCCGAAACAATTTCCGATAAATTTTTCTTGGGCAATTAAAATAAACTAATTTATTATAATTACTCAATAAATAAAAACTGAATTTTTATGGAAAAATCAGATTTATCATTAATTGCAATAAGACCCCAAAAGTTTGCAATTTAATCATTTTAGTTTTAAATATGTCAATTACATATTTAATTGATTCCAAATCAATCCCAAAATAAATTTTACAATTTTGTAACTAAACCAAAAACGTTTTCAGATTTGCGCAAACTGCCCAGTAATTTTCAGAATTATAAAACAGCCCCTGAACTTTTCATTAATTGCAATTTGACCCAATTTGTTCAAAACACATCAAGATCAAATCCAATTAATCTCAAATTTAACACACATCAAATTATATCATATATATGAAAAGCCCCAAAATTTGAATGGGTTAAGAACCCTAATTTCATAAATTACTCAAATTGGATAATTTACATTAAATTGATAAAATTCAATACTTTAATCTTCAAATTACCACACCAATTAAATCTCACCATCATGAAATTAATCAAGAACAATTCTAGGTTAATTATGAATGGCTAATTAACTCTAGAATAACAACTTTAATTTTCTAATCAATTTATTAAGCTTAATTACAATAATAAGCAAATAAATTAATCATACATGCAAACATCTTTCCAACAAGTTTCCAATCATTCAATTACATAATTAAAGAGTAGAGAAAATTCTAAGCAACACATGTTGAAGCTTAGAACATGGAAACATTTTTCAAGTTGAAGGAAATGAGAAAATACTTACAAAATACCATTTTCTTTAAGCTTTTCTTTTCTCCTCCATGGTTTTTCTCTCAAACTTTCATTTGTAAATATTGAACTTCTGTTTTCAATTTTTGCTTTGCTTGCTGGAAACTATTAAAAACAAAAACAACTTACTTGTCTTTTCAATTTTTTTTTTTTTGCTTTGGCGTTGATGTTGTAAAAGAAAAACAAAAACAATTTTTTTTTTTTTATTACACACCTGCCGAAAATGAACAAAAATAAATAAATAACAATTACTTAAAATTTTGTTCAATTTATAGCCCAATTTACTTTAATAAATATAACAAATATCTATCATAAAGTAAAATGACAAATGGGCCAATAAACAAGCCATTTTCCAACTTTAATAAAGCAAATCATAATTTAAGATATTTGTAATATTAATTAATTATTATTTAACAATTAAATAATTAAATAATAAATATAAATATCTGAAATATATGTATTATATTTACATTAAATATCTCAAATACATATATTAATGATAAATGTTAAATATCACAATTTGATATTTAATTAATGTGTATTTAATAATATCAATATTAAATACAAATACACATTAATTCGGAAATGACCGTTAGGTCCCGATTGCATGTATTTTTCGTTTAACCGTTAAACGAGTTATAAATAATCAGTATTATTATAACAGTTGCCCTAGTGCTCTACGAGTATATTTCATTAGTGAGACTCTCTAGATTCAGGTATATCCGTCACGAAATCTCAATTTCGTGTCCATAATTCACCCACCCGCAAATTATGACGACCACGATAAACTCGCTGAATCATACAGGTCGAGGTCACTGCATACGTATAATCCCTCCGTCACAGATATCCTGATTTTCCAGAGATATAGATATAACGTCAAATCTCTATAGGAATAATCCCGTCGACGTATCAATTAGCAATCTCTAAATAACATTAGGAACTCTCTTCCGAAGTATACTATGGCCATAGATTTAATAGATTGCTAATCAAAAATGGACTACATATGCTCTGTACACAGAACTGACGGATCCTTTTCTTGATACACACAGGATATCATGAGCATGAGTCCACACCCAACGAAAAGACAGAGGTCTTATCTAAATAGATCAGTGACGTGACTGTCATCTAAGTGTGGAGGATAAATCATATATCCACAGTGGTATCTCAAGTTAAAGAATCACTATGATACTCAACCCGAGAAGATTCCTATTGACGTTGGTGTACCATCTATTAGGAAATCTTCGGTGAGTCGTTCAGTGTAAATCAAATAAACACCTACACGTCTATACGAGTCTCCCAAGACTCATGGTTCATTGGGATAAACCATCGGACCAAGTCCGATATACGACATGTACCGGTCTCAACGGATTTTACTAACCGACCTGTGTCAGTAAATCTTGACCAGTAACTTAATTTAAGGATATACAACTTATAGTGACACTTCCCAATGTCAATTACAAACTATGTTGTAACTGCGCACTACGTTGTAAATCCTAGGGTCTTTGTCTAATATATATACATATCACTAAACTAGATTTAGTTTGTATCTAATCAATCTAATCGAAATTAGATCGAATACGTATATAAAAGACAAGAGGTGATTCCATTAAATTAGTAATATTATGGAAAAATGTATTGCTCGTATTCATGAATCGAACATAAATACGATTGGGATTGGCGCTCAGAGCACCAACCCCAACATATTCCTATCCTATAAGGAAATCTATTAAAGGGTTATCTATCCTCAAGGAAGATCGTGGGTTATTAAGTCTAGGGTCTTAAACCTAAAATCCATTTTCCAAGTTCATTTTAAGTTTACCAGTTCAATCTTATTAATGGCCAATTAACAAGAAGCATGAAGACTAAGGCTCAATAAATAAACCTTTATATTACCCAAACCGTAAAACAACCCCTTATTAACTGGTGATATTGGAATTCATCACAACCTCAGATAACGGGCTTAGCTACGACACATATCTAAGGCTAATAAAAGCTTAAATAAAATAAAAGACATAAAGTAAATACTGGAAATTAAATAAAGTAAATGATGGAAATAAAAAATGTAAAAGTACAATAAAAGAAAATGCTGGGGTTAGAGGATCCACTTTTAATATTTCAAAATTAGAAATCTCCCTTATTCTCAATGTTTACCGATTAATTAACCAGACCATAAAGGCGGTAATTTCATTTGTCTCAATTAAATCCAACCGACCATATAGGCGGTAACAAGGTTATTACCTAAACCGACCATATAGGCGGAAACTACGTCTGAAATGAAAAACTGACCATATAGGCGGTAAATAAGGTTGTCACCTAAACCGGTCATATAGGCGGTAATTAATTAATCCAAATTTTAATTAAAATAAGGGAGATTAATCTAATTCATTATGTTAAAAGTCTCACATTTTCACCCCAGCAGAATGAGGTTACATGCTCATGCTGTAAAAGAAAACACACAAAATTTTATTAAATAAAAAAAATAAAATACAAGAAAACTTAAATAATAAACAAGACATTTTCCTTTAGATTTTCATGGAGAAACTCCTCCAAAGAAAGCATGAAAAATTTACAAAGTTAAGCTTGGTATTTATAGGAAAATCTAAAGGCTTCCACCAATTTCTCCACCAATTGCTCCACCAATTGCTCCACCAAACATGGCACCAAATATGACATCAAATATGGCAACCATGTTTGGTGGAAGTTTGACAATTTTTACTTTTTTATTTTATTAATTTTATTTTATATTTTGAAAATGACAATAGTAATTACACAAAATACACTAGATTATTCATCAATTTCTTCCTTCCTAACTTCATATTAAGAAAATATTTAAATCTTAAAAGTTTTATATCTTGTGTCTTCTTTAATCTGGCACTTGGATCAGCTCAATCGGATATCGGATGAAAAGGTTATGGCCAAAATACCAAACTTGCGCAAAACTGGAATTTAGGACTGCACTTCGTGACGCGTATAGTAAATTCCCGTTTTAGCCATTTTTTGCTCCGGATTTCATCGTTTTAGCCCCGAGTTGATTCCATTAAGTCCCAATTCTTTTTTTATTTAAAAAATACATAAAAATACATCAAAAGGTTCATCAAACCCGAGAAACTAAACAAAATATTAGGGAAATGGGTGGTAAATATTGATATATTTTCCGCTCATCAATTACTAACTTCATACTTAAATCCTCCTCTGTATGACACTCATATATTAAGTTCTGAAAGCACATGAGTAATCAAGGGTAAACAAGACAATTTATAATATGCGATTTAAATCAAACAAATTGATAAATGAATAATGCATTTATTGTTTCATTAAATAATTATGTTTACATTACATGAAGTTCTATGGCATAAATCCCAACATGTTCACTGTAAGAACGAAGTTGAGAATCAACTTCGCAAGAGAACCAAAAGAATTAGGAGTGTTGGGGGAGGTGAATGCGTATCACCATTCGGTGAATATTGGAATTATCCACGAAAATATTTCTCTTTATTCACCTCAACAAAATGGAATTGTAGAACGTAACAAATTGAACGTTGAATGAAATGATGAATGCTATATTGACAAGTTATAGTTGACCCCAAAACTTGTAAGGGGAATCTTTATTTTCCACCAACTACATTCTAAATAAACTATCGCACAAGAGACTGGACAAAACAACATATGAAATATAGAAAGGTCACACACTTCCTACAAATACCTAGAAGTGTGGGGGTGTCTTGCCAAAGTAATGGTTCCTGAACCTAAAAGGGTGAAAATTTGATAAAAAAATTATTGATTGTATATTCATTGGATATGCACACAATAATAATGCATATTGATTCTTGGTATATAAATATGAGATTCCTAATATCAACCAAAACATGTTAATTGAGTCAAGGAATGCATCATTTTTTGACAAGACATTTCCTTGTAAAGAAAAATAAAGAACAGAGTCTCTCAAAAGAACTATTGATGCTAGTACAAGTAATGATCAACCTAACTAAGAATCAGATGAACCTGAAAAAGGTTAAGGAAAATGAACTTAAACTTAGCAAGCGAGAAAGAACATTTAAGTTATTTGGACCTGAGTTTTCTGACATACCTGTTAAAAAATGAGGCTCAAAGCTATAAAAAAGTGATGTCTTCTTCGGATACTCCTTTATGGAAAGAGACTATCAATAAAAAAATTTGAGTAAATTTTAGAAAATCATTCTTGGTAGTTAGTTGATATTCCTCCAGGTTGTAAACCGCTGGGCTAAAATGGATTTTCAAATGGAAGATGAAGCCGAATAGATCAATAGATAAGTACAAGGTAAGACTTGTCATAGAGGATTATAGATAAAAAAGAATATCTTGATTACTTTGATACCTACTCACCAGTAACTCGTATCACTTCAATAAGAATGCTAATAGCCATAGTAGCTATATTTGGTTTTGAAACGCATCAAATGGATGTAAAGATGACATTCTTAAATGGTGAATTGGATGAAGGGATTTACATTGAACAACCAGAGGGTTTCAATACTTCTGGAAAAGAAATCAAGGCATGCAAACTTGTAAAATCCTAATACAGATTAAAACAAGCACCTAAAAATGGCATGAGAAATTTGACAAAGAGACGTTGTTAAGTGGATTCAAAATCAATGAGTGTAATAAATGTGTACATTAAATCAACTCAAAAGGGTTATGTCATTGTCTCTCACTATGTAGTCGATATGTTGATAATTGGTAGTAATTATGAGATGATTCAATCTACCAAGAAAATTCTTACTAGCAAATTTGACATGAAAGATTTAGGAGTGGCTGATGTGATTCTAGGAATTAAAATTTCTAGAACATCATAGGGATACATATTATCTCAAGCTCATTATGTTGAGAAAATACTTGCGAAATATAATAAAATAGATCTAAACGTGGCTAGAACTCATGTGGACCTAACTCTTCATCTGTCAAAGAATACTGGTTAGAGCGTATCATAATTAAAGTATTCGAGAATCATAATAAGTCTTATGTATCTCACGAATTATACATGGCCAGATATCGCTCAACTGTAAACAGGCTTAGTAGATATACGAATAATCTAGGACATAACCACAAGAATGCCATAGTAAGAGTTTTGAGGTATCTGAGAAAATTTTCAAAATATGTTCTACATTATACAAGATATCCTTCTATTCTAGAGGGATACGGCGATGCTAACTAGATATTTGATACTGCGAATTTAAAGTCTACGAGTTGATTTATTTTCACGCAAAGGGGTGTGATCGTACCATGGAAATCCTTGAGACAAACATGTGTTGCCCGGTTTAATATGAAGTTTGAGTTCATAGTATTAGAAAAAGCTGCAGAAGAAGCGAAATTGCTTTGAAATTTCTTACCATCCTCTTAGGTCCGAACTACCGTCTTTGGGTTCAAGGAAGGCGTAGTTTTATCAAAGGTCGAAAGTTATAGCGCTATGTTACTGGCGATGTTAAACCTCCTCAACAGAAAACTGATGAGCCCAATAACAAGTTTTTTTATCGTCTCGAGGATTGGGACAGTAAGAATTCCAGATCCTAACCTGGTTTCAAAATACCTTGATTCCTTCCATTCACCACCAGTTTGGTCGCTACGAAAATGCCAAAGAGGTATGGGATCTGATTGTCATGAGATACACTATTTCTGCTCTCTCTAACCAGTATCAGTTGTGAGAAGAGTTTCATAACTTGAAACAAGAGCGCGATCAGTCTATTACTAGTTTATTGGCTACAATGGAATCTGTTTGGGACCAACTTGCTCTCTCCAAACCTTATACCACCCACCGTGTTAGCATAAGGTTAATTCAGTATTTTATGACCCTTACTAATGATTTTGAATCTTGCAGAGCCTCTTTATTACATCAATCTCCTCTGCCTACATTGGAAGCTTCTATCTCTCAGTTATTGTCTGATAAAACTCATCTCAACTTACTTAAGTTATCTCGCAATGATGTTGTATTTGCCGCCACGGGCAAACGTTTCTCAAAAGATGGAAGGAAATTATGCCATACCTGCAACAAATCTTGTCATACTCTTAATGAATGAAATCTTACTGAATGTCACAAATGTATGAAAAGAAGCCATGTTGCCTCTCATTGTCCCCCTAGGGTGGATTGTCACTACTACAAGATATTTGGCCATTCCAATTAGCACTGTCCCACTCATCCCCCAAGATCTGATCAGCCCTCCAAGACAGCAATTCCAGTTGCTGCTGCTGCTATCTTTGAGGTCACTGCCTCTCCTACATCCATTGGTAACTTAGAAATACTCCTTATCTCTCAGTGCTTCTACTACATTATCTACCACTTCAGGTAATTCTCTTTGGTACTTTGATTATGGTTGTTGCAACCACATGACTTCTTAATCTCTGTTATTTTCCTCAATCTATACCACCACGTCTGTCTCTTCGATTTTTACTGCAGATGGCTCACAAATGTCTGTAAGACAGTTTGGGCAAATATCTACCTCTACTCTTACATTACCTAACACATTTCTTATTCTGAAACTTACTTTCAATCTTACATCTATTGGTCAACTATGTGAACTTGGGTTCGAATTAATATTTTCTTCCACTGGTTGTCATGTGCAAGATCCGCAAATGAGACAGATTCTTGGGACAGGCTATAAAGTTGGACGTCTATTTGAGCTTACCTCATTCCATCTTCCTTCAAATCGTGTCTCTCAACTTTGTGCGGTGTTTACACCATCCTCTCTTCAGTTGTAGCATCTACACTTTGGTCGCATCTCTTTAAGTAAACTTCGTCCTTTGATTTCTAATAGGTCCCTAGGTTCTGTTACCAAACAATATTCTTTATATTGTGTCTCATGTCGACTTGGAAAACAACAAGCTTTATGTTTTAATAATAATACTTCTCTTGCTTCTTTTGACTTAATTTACTCTAATATATGGGGACCTTCTCATGCACCCACTATGAGAGGGTCCAAATATTTTGTCATATTCATTGATGATTATTCTCGCTTTACTTGATTCTTTCTTATGAAACACCGATCTGAACTACCTTAAATTTTCATTGATATTACGTCTATGGTCAAAACACAATTTTCTAAAACCATCAAAATATTGCGCACTAATAATGTCAAAGAATATATTGACTCTACACTTCCAAGGTTTTTGAAAGAACAATGTATCATATCCTAAATATCTTTCTCATACACCTCTCAATGAAATAGACGAGCAGAATGTAAACATCGTCATATTCTGGATTTTGTTCGATCCATGCTCATATCATCTTCTTATCTAGATTTTTTTTGGGTGAAGCCGCTCTCACTGTAGTATACGTTATTAATCGTATTCCTTCTTCAGTCATTAAACAACACATGTCTCTCTATGAGTGCCTATATAGTATTTCTCCCTCATATGATCTTGTTAAAATTTTTAGGAGTGCTTGTTTTGTCATTCTTCCTCCTACCGAGCACCACAAGCTAGAACCTCATGCTCGACTCTGTTGTTTCTTAGGTTATGGAAATGAACACAAAGGGTATCTTTTTTGGGATCCTATGTCACAAAAACTTCACATCTCACGTCGTGTTGTCTTTTGGGAGCACATTATGTTCTATTCCCTCTCCGATTTCAAAGTGTCTTCTGACCACCCTCCATTTTTCACTGATCTCTTTATCGAGTTGTTTCCACATGTTCATGATGCATGTACCTCGAGTGAGCCTACGGACGTCCGACTCCCTTCGTAAATCTGGTACAAGTATCGTGATGCTACTTCTTTATGTTGATGACATGATTACTACTAGGGATGATGTTTCAGGAATTACATATCTTAAACACACTCTTAGTCAACAATTTGAAATGAAAGATCTTGGTTCTCTGAGTTACTTTTTGGGACTTTAAGTAACTTCCTTTAATGATGGCTATCATCTCTCCCAAGCCAAGTATGCTTCTGATCTTATTTCTTGAGCCGGCCTTACAGATAGCAAGACAGTTCCAACCCTTGTCGAGTATAATACTAGACTTACACCTATGGATGGCACTCCTCTTGATGATCATACTCTCTACAGATAATTAGTTGGTAGTCTCATTTATCTCACTATCACTCGACCAGACATTACCTATGGTGTTCATATTGTGAGTCAATTCATGGCTGCTCCTTGATCTCTTCATTATGCTGATGTGTTTCGCATTCTTCGCTATATTAAAGGTGTAGGGGTTTTAAGGGAGAATATCGGTAACGCAGCGGAATAGTGGAAAATCAAAATTTTCCGATTTCAA
This sequence comes from Zanthoxylum bungeanum, assembly GCA_019454045.1. Lineage (NCBI taxonomy): Eukaryota > Viridiplantae > Streptophyta > Magnoliopsida > Sapindales > Rutaceae > Zanthoxylum > Zanthoxylum bungeanum. Next base: position 31,526 of record SKCR01055178.1, on the reverse strand, counting down.
AACTTTTTCTCGGATCAATCAAATAAACTTATTTATTTAATTATCCAATTATCAAATTCTGAAAAATTACACAAGAGATCAAATTTCTTGGTAATTACCGAATTACCCCAAAACTTTTTAAATTGATCATTTTAGTCCAAAAGTTATCAAATACAATTTTGGATGATTCTAAATCATTTCTAAAATGTTTTTCAACACATCTAATGCATCAAAATCAGATTTCACACAAATCCCCAATTTTTCTGAAATTGTCGAGAGCACCCCCAATTTTCAGTTTTTTGCAATTTGGCCCTTTTGTTCAAAAACAAGCCAAGATCAAATCCAATTAACCCAAAATTTTACATGCATCATATTCATACTATAATACATCACATATATGAAAATCCCCAAATTTGGAGAAGGTTATGAACCCTAATTTTTCAATTTCATCAAATTGTCCAATTTTACCAAATCTTTAAAATCCAACACTTTAATCCATTCAATACTTCACCAATCTAGCCTCACCACTTTGAAACAACTCTAGAACAATTCTAGGTCACCAAGGAGTGGCTTACCAACTCTAGAATGGCAACTTGATTTTCTAAAAATCAAAAGTAAAGCTTTGAAACAATTTCAAGCTTACTTACATGCTTCAATCTTTCATCAAAGTTCACAACCATATAAACGCAAACTATAAGAGTAGAGAAAACATCAAAGCATCAGAAAATGAAGCTAAGCATATTAGAAACATTTTCTATGTTGAAGACTTTAAAGAAAAACTTACAAAAACAAGATTTTCCAAGCTTTCTTCTTTAGCCTCCAAGCCTTTTCTCTCAACTTCTTTTATGTTTATTTTGTATCAAATGAACTTGTTAAACCCTAAAAATGAAACAAAACAATATATATCTCCTCCAAAATAAGCCTTGGCCGAATTTTAGGGAGAAATAAATAAAATATCTAGATATTTTGCTTTTGTTTCATTTAATGGTTTATCAACTTGTTTTGCTTTTATCATTACACTTTAATGATTCTAAACAAGTCAACAATGGCAACTTAAAAAATATAACACTTATATTTAATATGTAATGGCCGAAAATTACAAATAAAAAAAAAAAGGAAAAATGATATTTTCAATTTTAACAATTAAAACAAATATCCAAGGAGTCAAATTCAGTTTGACAACCTTTTCCTTTAATGTAAAGTCAAACATTTACACTTATAATCATTTCCTAACTTTATCATTTGATGAGATATTTATATTTTAATTATATTAATCATTTAACAATTAAATAATTAAATAATTAATTAAATACAAATATCTCAAATATATGTATTATATTACTTTAAATATTTCAAATACATATATTAATGATATATGTCAAATACCTTTATTTGACAATTTATTAATGTGTATTTAATAATATCATATATTAAATACAAATACACATTAATTAGGAAATGACGGTTCGGCCCGTTCGCATGTATTTTTCGTTTAACGTTTAAACGATTTATAAATAATCAACATTATTCATAAAAGTTGCACTAGTGCTCTACAAGTATATTTCATTAGTGAGACTCTCTAGATTCAGGTATATCCGTCACAAAATCTAATTTTGTGTCCATAATTTACCCACCCGTAATTATGACGACCACGGATTGACCGGCGTAAACACACATGTATAACGCAAGCGTACGTATCGTTCAAGTAGTATAAAAAGTATCGATCCCACGAGGACTTAATACCTAAGTTATTAATTTTATGAGGTTAAATGATTACTAGTATCTAACAGGTTGTTTAATTGATTTGAAATGGCGACGATTCTAAATTTAAAGACAAGTAAATAAAATTGTTCGAAAGTAGATTTTAAGAAAATTCAATATTAAAAACTATCTAGGGCTGTGATTTCTTTTAATATCATTTTAAAGATGAAGTGGTAATTTATAGATGGGTAAAATATTGATTTATTAACCTGGAACACTAAATTATGTAAAAGCCTCTTCCGATGGTCAATTACAAATACCTAGTATAATCCAATTGAACCATATGTCTATGTCAACCAAATACCTAGATTCATTAAGATTAAGTTCCAATTATGGCTACCCCCGCCCGACAGGTATATTCCTATCCTGTAAGGAAATCTATTAAAGGGTTATCTATCCTCAAGGAAGATCGTGGGCTATTGAGTCTGAGGTCTTAAACTTAAAATCCCTATGTCTAGTTCATTTTAAGTTTACCTAGTCAATTTAATTAATGGCCAGTTAATTAAAAAATATTAAGATTAAGACTCAATAAATAAATCTTTATATTACCCAAACTATAGTCTAACCCCTTATAAACCGGTGATATTGAAATTCATCACAACCCTAGATACTAATTTAGTTACGACACATAGTTAGGGCTGGTAAAATAAAAGACATAAAATACTGAAAAGTAATAGCGGTAAAGTAAATACTGAAGGGTAAATTACAATAAAATAAATGCTAAGGTAAAAGGAATTACTTTTACTACTACTAATTTAGATATCTCCCATAAAATAATATATAAACTTGTGATATTATTACCAACCGACCAATCTGGCGGTATCCTGATTAAGTCAAATTAAGTCCAACCAGCCATTAAGGCGGTAATATTTGTCCATAACCAGCCATAAAGGCGGAACCAAAATAAAATTACCAACCGACCAATCTGGCGGTATCCTTGATTAGTCAGGTTTAAACCAGATTAAAATTAAATTACCAACCGACCAATATAGCGGTATCCTTTTTAAGTCAAATTTTAAATAGTGAATATATTATTTTTAAGGGAGATTAATCTAAATAGCAATAGTAAAAGAATTACCTTTCACCCTAGCTGAGGAAGTTACCTCCTCATGATGAATAGTAAAAACTGTAAAAAGTAAGAAAGTAAATTAATATTATTACAAAACGTAATTAAAATTATTACAAAACTAAAAAATAAAAATTAAAACGAAACTTAGAGAGAGAAGAACTCGCTATTTACATCAAAGAAATGGGAGAGAATGGTACAACAAATTCTAAAATCTTGAGCTCAATTTATAGGCGCGGGTAAGCTTCCAGCGTCGCGACGCCAAGGGCTTTGGCGTCGCTACGCCAGAACAATGAATCGTGGCATGCTCTCGGCTTGACACGTTGCGAGGCGGCTAAGAGGATAAGGCGACACGTGGCGAGGCGGCTAAGAGCTCAATGATTATGCTGATGTGGCGATGACGTGGCGCTGACGTGGCAAGGCGGCTGAGATCAATTGTTGGCACCGTAGGATTGCGACACGTGTCAAGGCGTGATTGGCTGATTATAACGTGGCATGTTGACTCAGTTGACCTTCTGACGTGGACGATGACGTGGCATGACGCGTGTCAGAGTTGACTCGTTGACCAGTGATGTGGCGATGACATGGATGACACGTGGCACACGTGGCAATTGTGAGTGTCGGCACCGTAGGATGATGACACGTGGCACGGCGCACGTTAGCATATCGGCTGTGATGGTGACACGTGGCACGATGCATTTTAGCAAAGTCAAACTTCTCAAATTCTGACCGTTGACCCGGCGCACGTTAGCAGATCTGGTGCACGTTAGGCGTCGCGACTCTGATGACTTGGGCGTCGCGACGCGGACAATTTACCGAAATGTCCTTTTTGCCAATATTTCCTGTTTTGCTCCAAATCACCTCCAGAATGTCCTGAAACTTTATTTATCTACAAAATAACACAAAACACATCAAAATATTCACATAACTCAAGAAACTATACAATATATTAGGTTAAATGAGTGGGAAATAGTGATAGATTTACCACTCATCACACCCCCAAACCTAACATTTTGCTAGTCCTCGAGCGAAACACAGAATAAAATAACATAATAAAATTTAACTAAACCACTTTCGTAGGGATCACGGTTGCATTTAGCGTATGCAACAAGCCGTTAAACCCCTAGGTGTCCCTAGCGGACGAGTTGTAGTCTCGTGAGGGTTTACAGCAATGATACCCACAAATATTTTACAAAAGTAAAAAGTTAGTTAAAACTAATGCACACAAAAGCAAAAAGACAAGCGAAAATAGAATAAAGAAGTTAGTAACTAATCAGGTGAAACTTCTACTCCAAGTTACTAGTTGTTTTGTTTCATTCTAAATTACCAAATAAGTAAATTCTCCGATCATTTTTACCATTCTTCATAAACGCAGCCAACATAATATTAAACAACTCATTTTTGCCCACAGAAGTCTTAAGTGCAGTTGATAAGAGAGTGATATTTTTTTCCTAAAGTTCTATCAGATTTCACACCTTTTTGTAGCAATGGAATAATTTTTCTCATTTTTCTGATTTTTTCTTTGATTTTTCTCTATTTTTTATTTATATACAATACCTTCCATCTATGTAGCGAGTGTTGGGTCGGTGGCTCCCAAACCAGTTGGTTTTAGGGCACCAGGTGTTAAGACACCCCCTACGAACTTAATTACTCAGACTTCAGATATATATATTTTTGCAGCATCTTTGATCCATGTAGCGAGCTTTGGGCCAGTGACTCCCAAACCATTTGGTTTTAGGGAACTAGGTGTTAAAATACCCTTACAGACTTAATAACTCGGATCTCAGACGTTTTTTTTTTTTTTTTTTTACTCCACTGCTTTTTGAGATGCTTCCTCCAATTAAACTAGAGCACTGAATATTACAAACTTTTCAATTTTAGCTCATGTCCGTATGTTTCCATGTATGTTGATAATACCTGTCAACTGAGCATAAGAAGATCCATTTTAGTCCGTTTTATGGAGAATTTACGAATTAAATAATTCAAAAGGAAATAAACAAAAATTAACTTGTTTCGAAATAGGTTTGAGATACGTCTCAGGAGTGGAAACTCCTTACTCGGCTATCTCTTACCAATTTCACCTTTTTAGTCAAAACAAAAACACAAAATACACAAAATATTTTTGTAATTTTTGAAAAATTTCAATTTTTTTGTATTTTTCAAAAAAATTTGGATTAAATAAAAAACAACATACAAACTAAAAACAATGTACTAATAAACTAATTCCCTCCCCAAACCTAAATGAGACATTGTCCCCAATGTCTTAAACAGTAGAAGAATTTTAGAAGGTCGTACCTGGTTAGCCGAAAATCTACAGGAATTTAAAGGTTAAGATCCAGATTAATCTGACGTCTCTTACCACGATCGTCCTCGGACCAATTATCTTTGAAAGGATAGGATCAACTCGTGGTTCATAGGCTATGAGTTGGTCTATTAGATCCGGAGCAGTTCTGGCAGTAAAGAGGAGTTCTTTTAAAGGTTTCGACACGAACCCATTTCTCTGAGCATCATCAAGACACACAAAAAGTTTTGGGATGATTCCCAAAACGTGACTGCCTCCTTCCTGTGCGGCCTTTGAAACGATCCCCATTAGTCCAAGATTGCCTCCGCCATATATTAAGTGCATATTTCTTGCGCTAAGACTCGACCCAATTCATGTGCTGCTTCTATGTATTGTGGTTTAGTACCAACACTACTACCGCAAAATACACAGATTTTTCAACTCGTCTTCTTGAAGTGGCTTCCATGTTTTACTCTGGATGTCTTCAAAAGTACAATGATGGGTTAAATTTATAGTACCTGAAAAGGGTGAGTAAAAATAGCACAAGTATTCCAGATGACGATTAGTAGCGAATAATATCATGATAGTCAAAAAGGTCTGGATCCTGTCCGAGAAAATAAAAGAAAACAACAAAACAAATTACAATTATTAAGAAAATACAAAGAGACATAATATGTACATGAATTTACAATTTGATTAACGTCTATGCGTCAGGGACAAGCTTCCCATCCAATTTTCTTATAAATTGGCAAACAAGGTCTTTTTGAGTCAGATTCCCGAGACTTAACAGTTGTCTATCTTTTTGAAATTGTGTATGTAATTTGTGAATGGCTATATGAACATATCCACTGGGATGCGTCTCAAGAGTCGAAGAGATATCATCTAAAGACTCCTTACTCAAGCCATCCCTAATGAATTTAATTTTGTCTTCGCGATTATCAGACACCATTCCTAAAGAACGACAACGAGTATTGCAATTCCATCGTGCACATTTGTAACAACATCCATTTGCTTAGCTCTACGTTTCTTTGCATATGTGCTTCTTCCGCAACCAGACAGATGTGAAATAAAAGAGTCAGAAGACTCACCTGCCAATCGGACTCGTGCTTCAATTACCCAACGAATATCATTAGGAACACCATGGATTGTTAGTAACCTCATCCGTTCCAAGCGAGTTTTGTAGACTTTTATCAGAGATTTTTTAGGGAGAGAAGCAAATGTTGTGAAGATTTGCGAGAGCTTGTTCCATCTTGAAATGTCTTAATCTGTAAAAACTAAACACACAAAATTAAATCACTCCAAATCACAATATATACAAGATTTGCATGGGTTGCCTCCCTGCGAGCGCTAAGTTTAAAGTCGTCAGCTAGACGTGACTTCTGAACGTTAGGCTGGATCTGAAAGTGTGACACTTTCTTTTTATCGCTCAAATGATTCTCCCCAGTAGTGCTTGACACGTTGACTGTTAACCTTGAATGTGTTGTTGGTATGGGATCCAGTAACTCAACAGCTCCATATGGTAAAACCTGAGTGATCACAAATAGACCTGACCACCTAGATTTTAACTTTCCAGGGAAAAGTTTCAACCTCGAGTTGTACAACACACCTGATGCCTTGGTTCCAACTGTCTGTGCACTATTTTTCGGTCATGCCATTTTTTGGTCTTTTCCTTGTACAATTTGGCGTTCTCATAAGCCTATAGACGAAACTCCTCCAATTCGTTGAGTTGGTGCAGTCTTTTCTCTCCTACAGCTTGTGAATCAAAATTCAACTTCTTCAGTGCCCAGTACGCCTTGTGCTCAAGCTCAACTGGTAGATGGCACGCTTTCCCAAACACCAATTGATATGAGGACATACCAATGGGTGTCTTGTAAGCTGTCCGGTAGGCCCATAATGCATCATCTAGTTTTGTTGTCCAGTCCCTCCTTGTTGATCCAACGGTCCTTTCTAGGATTCTCTTGATCTCCCTGTTTGAAACCTCAACCTGTCCATTTGACTGTGGATGGTAAGCTGTGGCAACCTTGTCAGAAACTCCGTATTTGGATAGGAGTGCATCGAAGTATTTATTGCAGAAATGAGAGCCACCATCACTGATAATTGCCCGAGGTATTCCAAACCGAGTGAAAATATTCTTTTTCAGGAATTTGATCACCACTTTTGAATCATTGGATGGCAGTGCAATTGCTTCGACCCATTTGGAGACGTAGTCTACAGCAACTAGGATGTACAGGTTTCCGAAAGATGGAACAAAGGGTCCCATGAAATCAATACCCCATACATCAAATATTTCCATTCTAGAATATTTTGCAACGGTCATTCGTTTCTCCTGGAAATATTTCCCATTCTCTGGCATCTGTCACATTGAAAAGAAAAAAGATAAGCATCTTTAAAAAGAGTGGGCCAGAACAAACCTGATTGTAGGACTTTGGCTGCAGTTTTGTTTCCGCTGAAGTGTCCGCCATATAGTGATGAATGACAGTGTTGCAAAACACTGTTGATTTCCTCATGTGGAACACATCGTCTCAGTAGTTGATCAGCACACCGTTTGAACAGGTACGGTTCATCCCAGACATAGTGTTTGACCTATTTGAAGAACTTCTTCCGTTGCTGAGTTGTCCATTCCAACGGCCATTTTCCTGACACAATGTAGTTGACATAGTCAGCATACCAGGGACTTCATGTTGTTTCATGGCAAAAAGCTGTTCATCTGGAAAAGTTTCTTTAATTGACAGTTTTTTGCCAGCTGTTTCTCCATTCTCAAGCCTCGATAGATGATCTGCCACATGATTCTCTGTTCCTTTCCTGTCTCGAATCTCCGTCAAATTCTTGCAGAAGAAGTATCCAACGGATCAATCTGGGTTTTGCATCTTTCTTTGTGATCAGATATTTGATTGCTGAATGATCTGTGTAGACCACCACTTTGGGACCTAGCAGATAGGAACAGAATTTGTCAAAAGCTTACACAACTGCGAGAAACTCCTTTTCGGTGGTTGTGTAGTTGAGTTGAGCTTCATTCAAAGTTCTGCTGGAGTAGTAAATTGTGTGGAAAATCTTTGTTTTGCGTTGTCCCAAAACTGCACCTACAGCAAAATCACTAGCATAACACATTACCTCAAATGGAAGGGTCCAGTCTGGTGCTACTATGATGGGAGCAGAGACCAGCTTCTGTTTTAAGATTTCAAAGGCTTCCTGGCATTCTTTGGTGAAGTTGAAAGGCACATCTTCTCCAAAAGATTGCATAGAGGTTTAGCAATCTTGGAAAAGTCTTTGATAAATCTCCTGTAAAAACCTGCATGTCCAAGAAAACTTCGAATACCTTTAACTGATGTTGGTGGAGGTAGTTTTCAATTGTCTCTATCTTTGCTTTGTCTACCTCAATCCCCTTTTGTGAGATCCGGTGTCCAAGAACAATGCCTTCTTGCACCATAAAGTGGCATTTCTCCCAGTTGAGTACCAGGTTTGTATCTTCGCACCTTTGTAACACATGTTCCAAATTTTGCAAACAATGATCAAAAGAATCTCCAAACACAGAAAAGTCATCCATGAAAACCTCCATACTCTGCTCCAGCATGTCTGAGAAAATGGCCATCATGCAACGCTGAAAAGTGGCGGGGCATTACATAATCCAAATGGCATCCTGCGGAAAGCAAAAGTACCATAGGGACAAGTAAAGGTAGTTTTCTCCTGGTCTTCTGGGGCGATGGCAATCTGATTGTACCCTGAATATCCGTCAAGAAAGCAATAGAATCATGTCCCGCCAGTCTGTCTAACATCTGGTCAATAATGGTAATGGAAAATGGTTCTTCCTCGTGGCTTTGTTCAGTTTTCAATAGTCCATGCATACTCTCCATCCAGTCACTGTTCTTGTTGGGATTAGCTCATTTTTTCATTGGTGACCACAGTAATTCCTCCTTTCTTTGGCACACACTGCATAGGACTCACCCAACTACTGTCTGAGATGGGGTAAATGATGCCAGCATCTAACCATTTGATGATTTCTTTCTTCACGACTTCCTTCATGATTGGATTGAGTCTCCGTTGATGCTCCACTGTGGGTTTGTACTCATCATTCATCAGATTTTGTGCATGCAAAATGATGGACTAATGCCTCGAATGTCTGCTATAGTCCAGCCAATGGCTTTCTTGTGCTCTCGTAACACTCTCAGCAACTTTTCTTCCTGCTCCAATGTTAGTGAAGAAGAAATAATAACAGGTAATTCAGAAGAGTTTCCAAGAAATGCATACCTGAGATGGCTTGGAAGTAACTTCAGCTCCAACTGTGGTGGTTCTTCAATCGAAGGCTTGATTCGATCTTTCTTTGGTAGTTCCAAACTTTCAACTGGTGGTGTTGCTTTGAATCGGAATGGTTTGTCAAGGTAGTTGATACATTCCAAGATTTCAGCATCTAGCTCACTGTCAGTCATGTTGGTGATGCAAGCTTCAAGTGTATCTGTGGTTTTGGCTCAGTATTTTGAACGATACTATCAACAACATCAACTCTGAAGCATTCTTCTTCCTTTTCATCACTCGGGAATTTCATGGCTTGAAAACATTAAAGGTCACTTCTTGGTCCTGTACTTTCATGGTCAGTTCTCATTTTTGCACATCAATCACAGTTTTACCTGTAGCCAAGAATGGTCTCCCAAGAATGATAGGTATTTCTTTGTCTTCTTCCATGTCAAGGATGATGAAATCTGCTGGGAGAATTAGTTTGTCTACTTTCACCAACACATCTTCAACAACACCTCTTGGAAATGCAAGTGTTCGGTCAGCAAGTTGCAATGAAACTGAGGTAGGCATTGCTTCTCCAATCTGCAGTTTCCTGTAAATAGAAAAAGGCATCAAGTTAACACTAGCACCTAAATCACATAAAGCCTTACCGATATAATGTTCTCCAATGGTGCATGGAACTGTGAAACTGCCAGGATCTTTCACTTCGGGGGAAGTTTCCTCTGAATAATGCGCTGCATTCTTCCGTTAATGCTACTGTTCGTAGTCTCCCAATCTCTGTTTTCGTGAAAGAATATCTTTCATGAATTTTACATAGCTGGGCAATTCTTCCAAGGCTTCTGCAAATGGGATGTTGATGTGCAGCTTTTTGAAAACCTCCAGGAATCGAGCAAACTGCTTGTCCAGTTTATTTTTCTGAAGACGCTGAGGAAAAGGTGGAGGTGGAGTGATCTATTCTTTTTCCTTTGCTTCTTTTTCCTTTGCTTCTTTTTCCTTTGCTTCTTTTTCCTCCATCTGTTGTTCAGCTTCTTTTGGAACTTCTTTTTCCTCCATCTTGATTCCAACATCTTTGTTGATTTCAGTACCGCTTTTCAAAGTAATGGCTTGACATTGCTCCTTCCCTCGGTTCCTTGGATTGGGTTCTGTGTTGCTGGGAAGATTTCCTGGTGGTCTGTAACTCTGAGCATTGGCCAGTTGTCCGATTTGATTCTCCAGTGCTTTGATGGAAGCTGATTGGCTCTGAAAGATAGCATCGTACTTTTTTAACTGAGCCAGCACTTCTGCTAATCCTGGTTCATTTGCCTGCTCCGGGCCTTTGTTCTGTTGCTGGAATCCAGGTGGTGGATAGTTCTGCTGTTGGCCTGAATTGTTGTTCCATGAAAAATTAGGATGATTCCTCCACCCTGGGTTGTAGGTTTGGAATATGGATTGTTCCCCTGTCTGTTGAAATTGTTGACAAAATTCACCGTTTCTTCTTCAAGTTGGTTCGACTCTGGTGTTCCTCCATATGGTGAACTTGTGGATCCAGTGGTAAGAGTCTCCATGAATTTGCATATCTGATCTAGCTTGGTGTTGACTGCTGTATTGGCTCCAATTTCATAAATTCCTGCAATTATTTGGATCATGCTCCTTTCAGTTGGCCACAAGGAATTGTTGTTGGCCATTTCTTCGATTAGTTCCCAAGCTTGATCTTCTCCTTTTGCCATTAAAGCTCCTCCAGCAGCAGCATCAATTGTGGTTCTCATAATTCCAGAAAGTCCATTATAGAATGTTTGGACTTGAAGCCATTTTGGAATCTCATGGTGATGACATTTCCGGAGTAAATCTTTGTACCTTTCCCAAGCTTCCTAGAGAGTTTCTAAGTTTGTTGCACAAAGGATGTGATGTCATTCCTCAGCTTTCCGGTTCTGGCTGGTGGAAAGTATTTGCAAGAAATTTGGTGGCTAAAGTGTTCCATGTTGTGATAGAACTTCTGGTAGTGAATGTAGCCAAGCTTTAGCTGTGTCCTTCAAGGAGTATGGGAAAACAAGCTTCTTTCTCTTCAGCTTCTCGGTTGTAATTGAAAGTGCCGCAAACTTCCAGGAAGTTACTTAGGATCTTCAGTTGCATTCCCCCCAAACTGAACTGACTGCTGAATCATCTGAATGCATGTTTTGATGTCTCCTGCATTTGCTGGTAAGGGAGGAAGTACAATACATGAAATGAGTCTGTCAACCACCGGAATGGTTCTGTCTCGAATGGGAATTGGTGGTGCAACCTCCAAAGGTTCAGGCTCCATGTTGACTAAAGCTTCTTGGGCTTCTCGCCTTTCCCTTCTCAACTGTCTGATAGTTCTTTCAATTTCCGGGTCAAGCGGTCGGAGTTCAAAGCTTCTGGTTCGTCTCATGAAGTTTCTGAGAACCTGAAACACAAGAAAACAATAACAATAAGTAAAAAGAAATTAGATACAAGTAAAAGTATCTAACCCCTAAAATAATAATAAAAGATAAATAAGTCCCCGGCAACGGCGCCAAAAACTTGACCGGCGTAAACACACACGTATAACGCAAGCGTACGTATCGTTCAAATAGTATAAAAAGTATCGATCCCACAAGGACTTAATACCTAAGTTATTAATTTTATGAGGTTAAATGATTACTAGTATCTAACAGGTTGTTTAATTGATTTGAAATGGCGACGATTCTAAATTTAAAGACAAGTAAATAAAATTGTTCGAAAGTAGATTTTAAGAAAATTCAATATTAAAAACTATCTAGGGCTGTGATTTCTTTTAATATCATTTTAAAGATGAAGTGGTAATCTTATAGTTGGGTAAAATATTGATTTATTAACCTGGAACACTAAATTATGTAAAAGCCTCTTCCGATAGTCAATTACAAATACCTAGTATAATCCAATTGAACCATATGTCTATGTCAACCAAATTACCTAGATTCATTAAGATTAAGTTCCAATTATGGCTACCCCCGCCCGACAGGTATATTCCTATCCTGTAAGGAAATCTATTAAAGGGTTATCTATCCTCAAGGAAGATCGTGGGCTATTGAGTCTGAGGTCTTAAACTTAAAATCCTTATGTCTAGTTCATTTTAAGTTTACCTAGTCAATTTAATTAATGGCCAGTTAATTAAAAAGTTTAAGATTAAGAACTCAATAAATAAATTTTTATATTACCCAAACTATAATCTAACCCCTTATAAATCGATGATATTGAAATTCATCACAACCCTAGATACTAATTTAGTTACGACACATAGCTAGGGCTGGTAAAATAAAAGACATAAAATACTGAAAAGTAATTGCGGTAAAGTAAATACTGAAGGGTAAATTACAATAAAATAAATGCTAAGGTAAAAGGAATTACTTTTACAACTACTAATTTAGATATCTCCCATAAAATAATATATAAACTTGTGATATTATTACCAACCGACCAATCTGGCGGTATCCTGATTAAGTCAAATTAAGTCCAACCAGCCATTAAGGCGGTAATATTTGTCCATAACCAGCCATAAAGGCGGAACCAAAATAAAATTACCAACCGACCAATCTGGCGGTATCCTTGATTAGTCAGGTTTAAACCAGATTAAAATTAAATTACCAACCGTCCAATATAGCGGTATCATTTTTAAGTCAAATTTTAAATAGTGAATATATTATTTTTAAGGGAGATTAATCTAAATAGCAATAGTAAAAGAATTACCTTTCACCCTAGCTGGGGAAGTTACCTCCTCATGATGAATAGTAAAAACTGTAAAAAGTAAGAAAGGAAATTACTATTATTACAAAACGTAATTAAAATTATTACAAAACTGAAAAATAAAAATTAAAACGAAACTTAGAGAGAGAAGAACTCCCTATTTACATCAAAGAAATGGGAGAGAATGGTACAACAAATTCTGAAATCTCGAGCTCAATTTATAGGCGCGGGTAAGCTTCCAGCGTCGCGACGCCAAGGGCTTTGGCGTCGCTACACTAGAACAGTGAATCGTGGCCTTCTCTCGGCTTGACAAGTTGCTAGGCGGCTAAGAGGATAAGGCGACACGTGGCGAGGCGGCTAAGAGCTCAATTATTATGCTGACGTGGCGATGACGTGGCGAGGCGGCTGAGATCAATTGTCGGCACCGTAGGATTGCGACACGTGTCAAGGCGTGATTGGCTGATGATGACGTGGCATGTTGATTCGGTACGGCGCATTTTAGCAAAGTCAAACTTCTCAAATTCTGACCGTTGACCCGGTGCACGTTAGCAGATCTAGTGCACGTTAGGCGTCGTGACGTTGATGACTTGGGTGTCGCGACGCGGACAATTTGACCGAAATGCCCTTTTTGCCAATTTTTCCTGTTTTGCTCCAAATCACCTCCAGAATGTCCTGAAACTTTATTTATCTACAAAATAACACAAAACACATCAAAATATTCACATAACTCAAGAAACTATACAATATATTAGGTTAAATGAGTGGGAAATAGTGATAGATTTACCACTCATCAATATGCGTCAGGGACAAGCTTCCCATCTAATTTTCTTATAAATTGGCAAATAGGGTCTTTTAGAGTCAGATTCCAGAGACTTAACTGTTGTCTTTCCTTTTGGAATTATGTATATAACACCTGAATTTCATGATACACATATCCACTGGGATGCATCTCAAGAGTCTTAGATATGTCATCCAAAGACTCCTTACTCACGCCATCCCTAATGAAATTTATCTTATCTTCACGGTTATCAGACACCATTCCTAAAGAACGACAACGAGTATCACAAAACATACGAGCACATTTATAACATACACCCATTCTTTTAGCTCTTCTTTTTTAGCGTAGGTGCTTCTTCCTAAACTAGGTAAATGTGAAATAAAAGAGTCAGATGACTCATCTGCCAATCGGACCCGTGCTTCAATAATCCAACGAATTTCAGTAGGAATGCCTTTGATCATTAGTAGTCTCATCTGTTCCAAGTGAGCTTTGTAGACTTTCATCAGAGATTTTTTAGGGAGAAAAGGAAATTACTTGTGAAGATTTACGAGAGCTTCTTCCATCATGAAATCTGACTTTACCTGCAAAAACTAAACACAAAAAATAAAACACACCAAATCAAAATATATATATACAAATTGTATGGGTAGCCTACCAGCTAGCGCTAATTTTAACGTCGTCAGCTAGACGTGACTGCCCGAATGTTAGGCTGGATCTGAAAGCTCCGAATCCCTTTAACAGATATTTGATTGCTGAATGATCTGTGTAGACCACCACTTTGGGACCCATCAGATAGGATCAAAATTTATCAAAAGCGAACACAACTACAAGCAACTCATTTTCAGTGGTTGTGTAATTGAGTTGAGCTTCATTGAGAGTTCTGCTGGAGTAATATTTGGTGTGGAAAACTTTTGCTTTGCGTTGTCCCAAAACTGCTCCTATAGTAAAATCACTAGCATCACACATCACCTCAAATAGAAGGGTCCAGTCTGGTGCTACAATGATAGAAGCAGAAACCAGCTTCTATTTTAGGATCTCAAAAGCTTCATGGCATTGTTTGGTGAAGTTGAAAGACACATCCTTCTCCAGAAGATTGCACATAGGTTTAACAATCTTTGAGAAGTCTTTAATAAATCTCCTGTAAAAGCCTGCATGTCCGAGAAAGCTCCGAATCCCTTTAACAGATGTTGGTGGAGGTAGTTTTTCAATCTTTGCTTTGTCTACCTCGATTCCCTTTTGTGAGATCCGGTGTCCCAGGATGATTCCTTTCTGCACCATGAAATGAAATTTCTCCCAGTTGAGCACCAGGTTGGTATCTTCACATCTTTGTAACACATGTTCCAGATTTTACAAGCAATAGTCGCAAGAATCTCCGGACACAAAGAAATCATCCATGAAAACCTCCATACTCTGTTCCAGCATGTTTGAGAAGATGGCCATCATGGAACGTTGAAACGTGGCGGGGGCATTACATAATCCAAATGGCATCCTGCGGAAAGCAAAAGTACTATAGGGACATGTAAATGTGGTTTTCTCTTGATCGTATGGGGCGATGGCAATCTGATTGTACCCTAAATATCCGTTCAGAAAGTAATAAAACTCATGTCCCGCCAGTCTGTCTAGCATCTGATCAATGAATGGCAGCAGAAAATGGTCATTCTTTGTTGCTTTGTTTAATTTCCGGTAGTCAATGCATATTATCCATCTAGTTATTGTTCTTGTAGGAATCAACTCATTCTTTTCATTTGTGACTGTAGTAATTCCTCCTTTCTTTGGTACACACTACATAGGACTCACCCAACTGCTGTCTGAGATGGGGTAAACGATGACAGCATCCAACCATTTGATGATTTCTTTCTTCACGACTTCCTTCATGATTGGATTTAGTCTCCGTTGATG
This sequence comes from Zanthoxylum bungeanum, assembly GCA_019454045.1. Lineage (NCBI taxonomy): Eukaryota > Viridiplantae > Streptophyta > Magnoliopsida > Sapindales > Rutaceae > Zanthoxylum > Zanthoxylum bungeanum. The sequence continues at coordinate 15,833 of SKCR01055178.1, read as the reverse complement.
CTCCACTGTGGGTTTGTACTCGTCATTCATCAGAATCTTGTGCATGCAAAATGATGGACTAATGCCTCGAATGTCTACTATAGTCCAGCCAATGGCTCTCTTGTGTTATCGTAACACTCTTAGTAACTTTTCTTCCTGCTCCAATGCTAGCGAAGAAGAAATAATCACAGGTAATTTAGAAGAGTTTCCAAGAAATGCATACCTGAGATGGCTCGAAAGTAGCTTCAACTCCAACTGCGGTGGTTCTTCAATTGAGGGCTTGATTCGATCTTTCTTCAGGAGTTCCAGGCTTTCGACTAGTGGTTCTGATTTGAAATGATACGGCTTGTCAAGATAGTTGATACATTCCAGAATTTCAGCATCTAGCTCGCTATCAGTCATGTTGGTGATGCAAGCTTCAAGTTTATTCGTGGGAATTGTATCAATATCCTGGATGATACTGTCAACAACATCAATTCTAAAACATTCTTCCTCATTTTCATCGCTTGGGAATTTCATGGCTTTGAAAACATTGAAGGTAACTTCTTGGTCCTAAACTTTCATGGTTAGTTCTCATTTTTGTACATCAATAACAGTTCGGCCTGTAGCCAAAAATGGTCTCCCAAGAATGATAGGAACATCTTTGTCTTCCTCAATGTCAAGGATAATGAAATCTGCTGGGAGAATGAGTTTGTCGACTTTGACCAGCACATCTTCAACTACTCCTCTCGAAAATGCGAGCGTTCGATCAGCATGTTGCAAAGAGACTGAGGTAGGCATTACTTCTCCAATTTGCAGTTTCCTGTAAATAGAAAAATGCATTAAATTAACACTAGCACCTAAGTCACATAAAGCCTTACCGATATAATGTTCTCCAATGGTGCATGGGACAGTGAAACTGGCAGGATATTTCAATTTCGGGGGAAGTTTCCTCTGAATGATGGCACTGCATTCTTCTGTCAATGCTACTGTCTCGTAATCTCTCAATCTTCATTTTCGTGAAAGAATGTCTTTCATGAATTTGACATAGCGAGGCATTTCTTCCAACACTTCAGCAAATGGAATGTTGATGTGCAGCTTTTTGAAAACCTCCAAGAAACGAGCAAACTGCTTGTCAAGTTTGTTTTTCTGAAGACGCTATGGAAAAGGTGGAGGTAGAGTGATTTGATCTTTTTCTTTTGCTTTTTTTTCCTCCATCTGTTGCTCTGTGTCTTTTGGAACTTCTTCAGTGGGTGCATTGATTCTAATATCTTTATTGATTTCAGTGCCACTTTTCAAGGTAATCGTTTGACATTGCTCCTTCCCTCGGTTCCTTGGATTTGGTTCTGTGTTGCTGGGAAGATTTCCTAGTGGTATGTAACTCTAAGTATTGGTTAGTTGTCCAATTTGATTTTCCAGTGCTTTGATAGAGGCAGATTAGCTTTGAAACATAACATCATATGCTTTTTGTTGCTTTTTGAACATCTCTGCAATCCATTCTTTCATTTCTGGTTCTTTTTCAAACTCATGGCCTTTGTTTTGTTGTTGGAATCCAGGTGGTGGGTTGTTCTTTTGCCCTGAATTTTTGCTCCATGAAAAATTGGGATGATTCCTCCACCCTGGGTTATAGGTGTTGGAATATGGATTGTTTTCATATCTGTTGAAATTGTTGACATAATTCACCGTCTCTTCAAGTTGATTTGGCTCTGGTCCTCCTACATAAGATGAACTTGTGGATCCAATATTCCTTTGCGTGCTGAGAGTCTCCATGAATTTGGGTATCTGATCCAGCTTGGCGTTGACTGCTGTATTGGCTCCGACTTCATAAATTCCAGCAATTCTTTGGATCATGCTCCTTTCAGTTAGCCACAAGGAATTATTGTTGGTCATTTCTTCGATTAGGTCTCATGCTTGATCTTCTAATTTTGCCATCAAAGCTCCTCCAGCAGCAGCATCAATTGTGGTTCTCATTAGTCCAGAAAGTCCATTATAAAAAGTTTGGACTTGAAGCCATTTTGGAATCTCATGGTGACGACATTTTCAAAGAAAATCCTTGTACATTTCCCAAGCTTCGTAGAGAATTTTCGAGTCATATTGTACAAAGGATGTGATGTCATTCTTCAGTTTTGATGTTATGGCTGGTGGAAAATACTTTGCAAGGAATTTGGTGGCTAGAGTGTTCTAAGTTGTGATGGAACTTGCTGGTAGTGAATGTAGCCAAGCTTTTGCTATGTCTTTCAAGGAATATGGGAAAACACGCAGTCTCATTGCTTCTTCAGCTCCTCGGTTGTAATTGAAAGTGCCGCATACTTCTAGAAAGTTGCTAATGTCGGCATTAGGATCTTCAGTTGCATTCTCCCCAAACTGAACTGACTGATGTATCATCTGAATGCATATTTTGATGTCACATGCATTTACTGGTAAGGGAGGAAGTACAATACAGGAAATGAAGTCGTCAACCACCGGAATGGTTCTGTCTCGAATGGGAATTGGTGGTGCAACTTCTAAAGGTTCAGGTTCCATGTTAACAATTGCTTCTTGCTCTTCTTGCTTTTCCCTTCTCAACTATCTTACAGTTCTTTCCATCTCTGGGTCAAGCCGTCGGAGTTTAAAGCTTCTGGTTCGTCTCATGTAGTGTCTAAGAACCTGAAACACAAGAAAACAAAAATAATAAGTATAAAGAAATTAGATACAAGTAAAGGTATCTAACCTCAAAACTAATAGTGAAAGATAAATAAGTCCCCGGTAACGGCGCCAAAAACTTGACCGGTGCGTAATCACACGCGTATAATGCAAGCACACGTATCATTCAAGTAGTATAAAAAGTATAGATCACATGAGGACTTAATACCTAAGTGTTGGGGTAAGCGCAGCGAATGGTACGACGGAAGGCGAAAAAGATTTTTAAATATTTTTAAAAATTTTCCGAGCGAATTAATTAAAATCAAATATTTTTAATTCACTCAAATATGTTTGAATATATTATTTATTATCATTTAGTAACATAATATATTTCGTTACACATCGAATCATTTTACGAAAATGATTTTCGATAAATAATACGCGTAATGGGCAAACGGTCAAACCAGTTGACCAATGGCCGAGCCGAGCCAACCCGCTCACTTGGGAAGACCTCGGGCAGCTCTCGGACAGCCCAAACAGTGCCTAGTTTGCAGATTTCACAGCCATCACACGGCGAGCCCATTTCGACGCGATTTCGCCATTTTCTCGCGTTTTCACCACAGAATAATTTCCAGAATTTATCCACCACCCAATACACATCCAATATCATCCAAATAACATATTTTTACTTGAAAAATGTTATGTTTTATTCTATGAAACCAGATCTGAACCAGAAACAATTTTACCCAATTTTCTTGCCATAATTCAATTTATTCACAAAATTAATCCAATTAATTTACATCAAATTAAATCACCACAACATAAAGCCTCAAGAACAATTCTAGGTAATATTAGAGTAGTAACATCACTCTAGAATGACAATTCTAATTCTTTGAGATTAATTCCCTAATTAATCAAATTTACACATGCTAAATAAAGAAACTAATTAAGGTTTCCTAAGCAATCAACATCAAATTTTTGGTTTATATACATATCCAAGATACATATAAATATAAGACATGCACAATACATATCACATATATATTGTCATGCTTAAGAAACGTAAATAAGAAATTAGAAATTGAAGATTTTAAATTACCTTAATTCCAAGCACCAAATTTCCAATTCTTCACCTTTGATGTTGATCACTTTTAATTGGAACCTTAATTATCTTTTTCTTTATTTTTCTCAACAAATGAGATGAGAGCCAAGAGTTGTAACAAATGAAACAATTTCATTTATATACTAAAAGCTCTAATTGCCGAATTTTCTAGCCAAACTTGGTCAATATTTGCTTTTGTTTTGGTCCAATAATTTTGACACAAATTTCACCTTATCAAAATGTAATTATTTGATTTTAATTAATTAGATTCCATGTGTTCAAAATACATGAATTAGCAAATCATAATTTGCCATTTAATAAAAATATTCTAAAATATTCTTATCTTAAATAATTAATTAATTAACTAATCAATTAATTCATTTATCTAATTAACAAAAATAAAATAAATACATGAGAGAATATTCATCCATATTAATAATAATAATAATTAATTAACACTTAATTAATTAAGAATAATAATAATAATAATAATAAAACAAGTGTCAAAATTCTATGGGCTAATAATGTGTATCCAATCTGAATTGTGTATCGTATATATATACACATTATTTAATACGCATGTGTATATTATGAATAATCCGAATTATCCATAATTAATTGCCCAAGTGCTCAACGAGTACATTTTATATTGTGGGACTCTCTAGGTTCAAGTTTATCTGTCATGGAAATCATTTCCATGTTCGTAATTCATCCACTCATAAATTACGAGGACCACAGATAATCAAGTTGAACCATCCAAGTCGAAGTCATTGCATATATAATCCTTCTGTCATAGGTATCTGAATTGTTCCGGAGATATAGATTAAACGTCAAATCTCCGCTATGAACAATTCATGTGTCGCGATATAATTATAATTCTTAACAGATATTCGGAACTCGTTTCCGAATTATACCTCGGCCAAGGATTTCAAAGAATCAAAAATTGAACACCTAAATCCCGTACACGGGACTGACAAATCCTCTCTGGATACATCACAGGATATCGTAAGTATCAGTTTATACCCAACGAGCATGCGGAGGTCTGATCCTAAAAAGATCGTTGACGTGACTGTCATCAAAGTATAAAGGATATCTCACATATCCACAATGGTATCATAAGTCAAATGAGCTAATATATTATTCGACTCGTAAAGATTTCTATTGACGTTGGTATACCATCTATCAGGAATCTTTGAATGAGTCGTTCAGTATTTATCCAATAAATACCTACATGTCTATATGAGTCTCACAAGACTCATGGTTTACTAAGACAAACCATTAGAGCAATTCTAATATACGACACGTATCGGTCTCACGGGTGTACTAACTGACCAAGTATGTAAACCTTGATCAGGAACATTTTAAGAATGAATCTTATTGTGACATTTCTCAGTAACAATTACGGTGCTTTTGTAATTATGTCACAACTATTCATTCTAAGGTCTTTTATGCCTTTACTATATAAAGAATATATGATGAAATTACTTATTTTATTCATAATAAAATATAATGTACATCGTATTTTCAATAAATACAACAAAATTTGACGCGCCGAGTACCAACTCTAACATTTTCTCCCACTTGCTCTAGTGCCAAATTTGATGGTATCTAATACCCATCACCTCTACATGTCTATCATATAGTTTCGGAGGCAAAGCTTTCGTAAGCAGGTCTGCTATGTTGTCCTCTCCAGATATCTTGCATATGGCAACATCTCCTCGAGCGATTATCTCACGAATAATGTGGTACTTCAGTTCCATATGTTTCGATTTCCGATGCGCTCTAGGTTCTTTTGCTTGTGCAACGACACCACTATTATCACAGAACAACGGGATCGAATCCTCGATGCTTGGGACAACTCCCAATTCAGTGATAAATTTTCTAATCCATATAGTTTCTTTTGCAGCATCTGATGCCGCAATATATTCCACCTCAGTGGTGGAATCAGCTGTCAATCCATGTTTGGAACATTTCCAACTTACTGGAGCATTATTAAGAGTAAATACAAACCTGAAGTAGACTTTCTATCATCAGGATCTGACTGAAAGTCATAATCTGTATATCATCTTATATGTGAATCACATTCTCCATAAATAAGAAACTTATCCTTAATACTTTTTAGATACTTTAGGATATGTTTAACGGCCATCCAATGGTCGTTACCTGGATTTGACTGATATCTGATAGTAACACTTACTGCATAACTAATGTCGGGTCTCGTATATAACATGGCATACATGATGCTTCCTAAGCATGATGCATATGGTTGACTAGATATTCTAGCCTTTTCATCTTCCTTCTGAGGACATATCTTCTTCGAATGATGAATGCCATGTCGAAAAGGTATATTAGCAACTTTACAATTGCTAAAGTTATACCTTTCTAGGATCTTATCTATGCACGAAGATTGGGATAACCCAATCAACTTCCTTTCTCTATCTCTATAGAGTCTTATACCAAGTATATAGGAAGCTTCACCCAAGTCTTTCATGGAGAAGTTTTTACAAAGGTATGCTTTAACACCCTGCATCATTCCAAGATCATTTCCAATGATCAGGATGTCGTCAACATAAAACACTAAGAACACGATCATACTCCCACTAACCTTCTTATAAACACAAACTTCTTCATTTTTGAGAAAACCAGACAATCTGATTACCTCATCAAAATGAAGATTCCAACTCCGCGAAGCTTGTTTAAGACCATAAATGGACTTCTTAAGCTTACAAACCATGCCAGAATTTTAGCTGGAGACAAAACCTTCCGGCTGTTCCATATAGATTTATTCATCAAGAAATCCATTAAGAAAAGCCATTTTGACATCCATTTTCCAAATAACATAATCATGGTAAGCATCGATAGCCAATAGAATCCTAATAGACTTAGCATCGCTACTGGTGAAAAGATTTCATCATAGTCCACACCTGACCTTTGAGTGTAACCTTTAGCAACCAGTCGGGCTTTGAAGGTTTCAACTTTCCCATCAGGTCTGCGCTTCCTTTTGTAAACCCATTTACAACCTACGGGAACAATTCCCTCAGGAAGCGGAACCAAGTCCCACATGATTCTGATGTATTGAGGCCATTTCGAAATTCATGGCTTCCTACCATTTAGGGGAATCGATGTCTAACATTGCTTCTCTGCAGGTATACAGATCAGTCTCCTCCACGAGAAGCACATCGAGACTCTTGTCTTATATCAAATACAAGTGCTCAGGAGGTCTCGATATCCTAATAGACCTACAGAGAGTGGAACTAGAAGGTTCTGCTTCTGTCTGAACTTCTGATTCCTCTATCGGTCTGTCATCTATAGGTTGAACTTCATCAAGCTCAACGCTTCTATGATTACCACCTTCTGCCAAGAATTCTTCTTTAAGAAATCTGGCAAAACGAGCTACGAACACATTTCGATGCTCGGGATCATAGAATTGATATCCTTTGGAATTCGAAGGATATCCAAAAAACCTAACTTTTCGCCCCTGAGGTAAAAGTTTATCCTGCTGTGTCACTCTGACGTATGTAGGACAGCCCCAAATCCTAATATATTTAAGGTTCGGTTTCCTACCAACCCATATCGCATATGGAATAGTGGGAACAGGTTAGAAGGAACCCTATTCAGTAGATGTGCAGCAGTCAGAAAGCATACCCCCACAAAAAGTAAGGTAGATCTGTAAAACTCAACATCGATTGGACCATATCTAATAAAGTCTGATTTCTCCTTTCAGATACTCCATTGTGCTCTGGAGTACCCAGAGGAGTATATTGAGCGAGAATCCCATTCTCTTTAAGATACTCACTAAATTCACTACTCATATATTCACCGCCTCGATCCGATCAAAGGCATTTGATGAATCTACCAGTTTGCTTTTCTACTTCGTTTCGAAATTCTTTGAAATTTTCAAAGGTTTCTGATTTATGTTTCATCAAATAAACATAACCATACCGTGACAAATCATTGGTAAATGTTACGAAATAAGAAAAGACACTATGAGTAGTGTGACTTATAGGACCACATACATCACTATGTACGAGCTCCAATAAATCAGTGGCCTGATGTCCAACACCAGTAAATGGGGCTTTGGTCATTTTACCCTGAATACAAGATTCACAAGTCGGAAAAGATTGTATGATTAGATTCTCTATCAAACCATCTTAACCAACTGGGTTAGGCGTCATACACCTATATGACCTAACCGCATATGCCACAATTCGGTATTAGTTATTTCAGATCTTTTACATTATTATTCCCAATTTCACAAACATCTCTAATGGCATGCAAAATATAATAACCTTGCGAATTTTAACATTTGTGTAACAAAACATTATTCATATCATATATATACATCGAACGATTCTTAATATGTACATGATATCCTTTTGTATCTAATACAAAAAAAGAGATAATATTAGCTATACAACCTGGCACAAAAACACAACCTGTCAAAATGATGCTGCCTCTAGATAGATGAATCTCGTATTCACCAATGACTACTGCAGATAAGGAATCTCCATTTCCAAAATGCAACTGCATCTCGCCTGGATTAAACATTCTACTGACCATCAGCCCTGCAACGAATTGCATATGTGAGTCGGACTAGCAGAATCTAAAACCCATCCAGAACTAATAGCTTCACAAGCCAAAGAGATATCAATGATAGGGAAAATAAACATACCTGATGCGGAGGCTCTCTCCCTTCTGACAGAAGCTATGTAGTTTGGACAATTGTGCCTCCAATGTTCAATCTTGCCACAATGGTGGCACTTTTCCTCAGCTGCTTTCTTCTTCTTCGACTTGCTTGGCTTTTCATCCTTTTCTTTTGGAGGAACATTGGAACCAGTCTTCTTTGCCCTTTTCTTCTTCTTTTTGCTCGATCTCGTAAATTGAGAAGAAGAAGAACTAGGCAAAGAGGACTCTGAAATGAGTGTCGGCACACCCTTCTTGATGTCCTCCTCCACAGTCTGAAGTATCATATGCAACTGACTGTAGGAACAGCGAATACCATGCATGTTGAAGTTCATAATGAACTGAGAATACGCTGGTGGGAGTGAGCCAATAATCAAATTCCTACCCAAAGTCTCATTCAGCTGAAAGTCATACTTTCGAAGCTGATCCATAAGATCCATCATGTGTAGGACATGTGGACTCACAGGCTTGCCATCAGCTAAACGAGCGTGGAACAATTCCACATAGATTCTATATACCAGGGTCTGCTCCTGGTTTAGAAACAGCTCCCGAATTTGAGTTATAATTCTATAAGAGTCAGACATATCAACATATTTCCTCTTTAGATCAGGAAACATAGAACAGAGAATGAGTGACTTGACTCTCAAATCATCATCCTTCTATTTCTCAAATGTCTCATTCTCTTCAAATGAAGACTCCGGTGCAATATCCAACGGTACTGGATTATCCAGCACATAACCCAACTTCTCCGATCTCAAGACTATCTTAAGATCTAATTCTCATTCACTAAAATTTTCAGGACCAGTCAATTTGTTCGCGTCGAGGACACGAGCAAACAGATTAGAAAAGGTAGTAGCTGCCATCACAAACTTTACAAAAGAAATAGGAGTTAGCAGATAAAAGTAATTTCATCAATATCACAAAACATCCAACATATCATGGATTTTTAATATAAGAATGCCATCCCACTATTTTTACGTAAATTGATAATCCCCAAATAAAATACGAGAATTCATAATTAAATTAAATTCTATAGCAGAAGTAGACCTCACAAATATATTTGAACACACAGCTTTGGCACATTATGCCCAAATATATTTGAAAGTAGTAGGTAACGATTACCAATCACATCCAATGTGACTCTTTAAAATAGGTCCTGAACCGTTCCAATCCTCACTGCTTTGGCATCTATTGGATGGGGCGTATTCAAGGCAATACTCGCCAATGTACATAGTCAAGGTACTAATGCATCACCTCACTACTTTGGCATCTATTGGTATGCACGTTCGCTTGAATTTGTTTCTTATCAAATAAGTTTTACCGGTATAAATAAATTTCCATTAACCATAGTCGTACTGCTTTGGCAGATACAACCACAGTATCAGGAAAAGTATTTATATCCGTATTGACGAGACGGACCTATTAGTGTACAATACACTCATAAACAAAAGGCCTTATTATAGGGATTTTTACAAACACAGTCAAACAACCAAACTTAATTGATCTAATCAATATTTATTAAGCATGTGTAAAATAAATTGAATTAAATATCAAATATTTAAGGCAAGAAAATTATTTTGGATGTGGGATCAAACGCTCTGATACCATTTTGTTGAGGTAGGTAAGCGCAGCGGAATGGTGCGGCGGAAGGCGAAAAAGGTTTTTAAACATTTTTAAAAATTTTCCGAGCGAATTAATTAATATCAAATATTTTTAATTCACTCAAATATGTTTAAATATATTATTTATTATCATTTAATAACATAATATATTTCGTACACGTCGAATCATTTTACCGAAATGATTTTCGACAAATAATACGCGTAATGGGCAAACGGTCAAACCGGTTGACCAACGGCCCAGCCGAGCCAACCCGCTCACTTGGGCAGACCTCGGGCAGCCCTCGGACAGCCCAAATAATGCCCAGTTCGTAGATTTCACAGCCGTCACACGGCGAGCCCATTTCAACTCGATTTCGCCATTTTCTCGTGTTTTCACACCGAAATAATTTTCAGAATTTATCCACACCCAATACACATCCAATATCATCTAAATAACATATTTTTACTTGAAAAATGTTCTATTTTAATCCATGAAACCAGATCTGAACCAGAAATAATTTTACCCAATTTTCATGCCATAAATCAATTTATTCACAAAATTAATCCAATTAATTTACATCACATTAAATCACCACAACATAAAGCCTCAAGTACAATTCTAGGAAATATTAGAGTGGTAACATCACTCTAGAATAGCAATTCTAATTTTTTTAGATTAATTCCCTAATTAATCCAATTTACACATGCTAAATAAAGAAACTAATTAAGGTTTCCTAAGCAATCAACATCAAATTTTTGGTTTATATACATATCCAAGATATATATAAATATAAGACATGCAAAATACATATCACATATATATTTTCATGCTTAAGAAACTTAAATAAGAAATTAGAAACACTGAAGTCTCTAAGTAGATCAACCCTGAGAACTCGCAACGCCAGAACTCCGACTACTAATCTTCCTCCTAAAAAACTCTGAAGGCTTAGGAAATTGGGTTAGGGTTGTGTTTCTGTGATGATGGTAAATCAAAGCTCAATCTCACCAAAAAAAAAAAAAAAAACAGGGAAATCAAAGAAGTCTTCTGGGTGAATGTCAAGATGGTTGAAAACAAACAGCATTGTAGCTCAGAATAATGTGTTTCCAACACTTGATAAGGTGGCTTTATATTTGTTTATATAGGTAGGGTATATATAGGGTTTTCCTTGCGCAAAACTAGTTCAAAATCGCGTCCTGAATAACACACTTACGCACAGCCATTCGAACGTCGCAAGAACGCATGACGAACGCGAGAAGTTTTACGAAACCGTTCAAACATCCTGATGAACACACCTCGAATGCTAAGCCTCTGGACAGTTTCGTTCGAATGAGACTCAAATGTGAAGCCTCTGGAAGCTTTTATTTGATTGTCCACTCAAACGAAGCACGAATGCAAAGCGTTTGAACCTAAACAAGAATGCACTACAATTGCAAACCTTAACAGCTTCATCTGATGCCATCCAAATACTTGTCAATTACTCCGAGATCTTCAAGACTGATGACAACTAATTTGAACTTGTTTTGTTACGGAAGTTGCCAACAAATATGGAACTAACGGAATTGAAGAATTCATTAAAGATAACATTGATCTAATAGGAAACAGTGAACAGATTGATGAGGAACATTTTGCCAAACCAGCCGTAGGTGGTAGCAGCATGTAGATGCCATTGTCAGCAATCCCCTGAACCAAAAGACTACCATTCATCTTGTCCTTAACAAAACATATGTTATTATCAAACTCAATAGACACAGAATTATCTTGTATTAGCTTTGAAACAGTGAGTAGATTTTTGGCTATTTGAAGGAGAAACAACAAAATTTTCAACTGAATTACAGTACAGTCAAGGTTTGTAAAGATACATTATCAATATAAGAGACTTTGAGACAGAACCATTACCTATCACTAGTTGTTCTGTACCTGCATAAGACTTGGCGTCATTCAGATTTGAAGCTCATTTGTTAGGTGATGTATAGCACCACTGTCAATGTACCACCCTGGATCTGTAACAGTCTCTGGCATGTCCATGAAAGCTGCTCTATTGTACTGATTTGCTCATGAATTTTGATAGTTTTGATTCACTACATCTATCATGTATTCTCTGTTGAATCTGTTCCTACATTTTGAAGCAGCAGGACCAGGTTTAAGACAGATTTGACAGATCACATTAGAGTAGTTATTCATGTTGACTTGTTGTTGAAAACCACCTCTGCCTTGGTTTCCTTTATTTTTTTTATTTCAGTTTCTTCCTCGGTTCTAGTTTCCATTACTGTTGTAAGTATTCTGATTAAAGCCTTGGTTATATCCTTTTCCAGCCTGTTGATTGTTCTGGAAACCTCCTCTTCCTTGTCCTTCATTGTTATATCCCCTTCCACCATTCTTTTTCTAATTAGGTCCAGATTGAGCAAGATTTGCTGCAAGTTTACTTTAGATTCCTTTGTTGCTCTATTAGTCTTAGCTTCAATTCGCGATTCATGACTTAATAGAATAGAATAGATCTCATTTAAAGTCATTCTAGTAAGATTTCCAATAATGAAAACAGCAGGTATTTCAAAGTCATCATCAAGACCATTCACAATATGCATAGCAAAATATCATCAGTGACTTCATAGCCTACAGTAGCAAGACTATCAACTAACTCTCTCATCCTTCTATAATACTCAGCAATGGATAATGAACCTTTTCATAAGGTGTTCAATTGACACTTCAATTGTGAAACTTTAGCCTTAGTTTGTGAACCAAACTGTTGTTCAAGTGTGATCATAACACAAAAGAAGTTTTGCAACCTATGGATACACTGAGTAACTCACTGCTAATAGTTGACATTAGCCAGCTTTTAAAAAGCTGATATTGTCTATTCCATAAACTATATTCAGGATTTTCAACAGATGCCTGTGCTGCACCAGCAGAGGTTTGATCAATAAACCTGCTTGGACACGCATTTAATCCATCCACAAAACCTTCAATTCCATTCCTATGGGTGAAGACATTACTTGTGTCCTCCGTAGCAGATAATTCTTTCGATCCAGTTTGATCGGAGCAGCAAAGAAGAAATTTGGCATCTGAGCTTGTGTAACAATTGATGGAGGTTGCGAGGTGATAGAGGAAGCTTGATTGGCCATGATCAATGGCTCTGATACCAAGTTAAAGTGACTGTTAATGATTGAAGCAGTGTTTGGATGATAGGAAAATGAAGAGAAAATGAATTTTTATTTCATTAGATTTCACAAAACTCAGAATACACGATGATTTGCACAAAGGACTCTTATTTATACAGGGAGAAGTAACTAACTAATTTAGGCGGGAAAGTTAGTTATGGAAGCTATCAATCTATTGGTCCGCATCATCATAATTAACAAACTTTATTAACGAACTGTAACTAATTCCTATTAGAATTAATCTACTGTAGTCATCCTTATTGTAGCTTCGATATAGAAGCACTAGCTAGAATAATATACTAGACTGCTACTGCTTCCAAAAACTACTTGCTGAAGCACTCAAGAAGTTAAATTTTGGGCTCCAATCTTTGTCATGTTTCCCTCGCAAATCAATTCTTTAGTTTGATGTGTTCATATTTTATTCTCGTTGGTTATTTTTGGGAGAATAAGGGTGATTGGGTTCCTGGTTTCTTTGCTAACTTATGATATACCTCTACACTTTGAATTATTTTAGAAGGTGAAGAGAGTGATCTGCTCTTCCAGATCTATGGTTCACTTTTATGTCTTCTGCCCTTGTTATTTTAAATATAATTTCTTTATTTTTTTCATACCACCCAAAGGAAATGGCCTGGATCAGATGTTATTGTCTGAAATGATGAAAAATTGATTATAACCCTTATACATCTATAGGTGTAAATAGCGGAAATTAAAAGTCTATTCTATCTAAAGGTATACAAGTCTCTGGCTAGAGTTTTTACGGCTAGTAATCTTAAGTCTAATCAAAAATCATACTCTTAAACTCAACAGTTAGTAAAGAGCATAAAATAAATTGCATAAAATAAACGATTGAGACCAATAATTATTTATGGAGTTGAAAACTCTTTATAGAGAAAAATCATTTCGAGTATAGGTTATCACCTGAATTCACTATAAGAGAAAACTTATAGAAATGGTGAAAAAATTAGGCTAACAATTTTGTCTACTCAATTACCTCTATTATTATAACCTAAAGAAACTTCTCGAACTTGCACCAATCAGTCTTCTTCAGAACCTCTGAAGTTTCAGTGAATCAATTCTACAAACTTGAGATGTCGGAATTCCAACTATCATTGTCCACCTTAAAAACTGAAAGTTTAGGGTATTGATTAGGTTTGTATTTATAGTATTGATGCTTGAACAGAGAAGAAGAGAACACTCACAAGGATTAGGCAAAATTCGGATCCGGATCCGCAAGCACTGAAGACGGCCCGGGTCCGGAAGTGGACCTGGGAAAAAGCATCCGGGTCTGGACCCGGGTATACCCGAAATGGACCCGAGTATACCCGGGTCCGGACCAGCATTTCCTCCACTTTTTTTTTTTGTGGTGTTATACCTAATCTTGGTTTCAAACCAATTCTTTCTGCTGCAGTATGCAGTGAAGAGGAGGGCTGTTGGCATTTGGGGCTGCAAGGACTGCGAAAAGTCAAGGCAGGTGGTGCCTACTTTGATGATGGCATTTGTGGTTGAAGAGGAAGGCTGGTGGCATTTGTGGTTGATTTTGTTTATATTGCAGCACTGCTAGTGCTGTGACGGTGAGGAGCACAATCCGTAGGTTGAGGGAGCAAACTGAAAGCTTACTTGATGATGATTTGTGCAGTTGTGCTTTTATATATTTTTTTTAAATTTTAACCGGGTCCCGGGTACCCGGGTCCGGAACCACCCGGACCCGGTTAAATCTGGGTCTTAATATTAAAGACCCGGTTTCATAAAAAAAAATTACGGATCCGGATTTATCCGGACCCGGGTCCATCCGGGTCGTCCGGATGCGGGCCGGGTCCTGAACTTTTTGACATCCCTAATAAGGAAGAAGACATGAGGTGAAATAAGTCTTTAAAAATGAATGGTCTCAAGGAGATGGAAACAAAAGGATATTAGGTTTAGGAAATATGTTTCCAACAATTGGTCAAGAGGTCAAGAGAGGTTTATATAAGTAAGGTTCTCAAGCCTTCAAATAAGCTTTTAAAATGCATCCAGAAAAGTAAAATATGCAAGGAAGTTTGAACCTATTGACGCACATAGGACGCACACTAGTGAATCACATATTACGTTTGAACATGTTGTCGCACGTGACACACACAACTGCTCATTAGATTAGGACGTTCGTAACATCCTGAACCATGTGACTTGCACGCGACACTTTCACCTGACTTGAAATTTTCATCAAAGACTCTCAAATGATGTCCAATTACACCGAGATCTTTAAGACTTATTACAATTCAATTAAACACGGTTTCTTACGGGATTTGTAAACTAAAAATAGACTCATCACATTCAAATATGAATGCAGTTATGCAAATGTTCCTTAAAAAATCTTATTTCCAAGTAATAACTCGTGTCTACATATCTGTTATCAGTGGAGAGATAGTTACTGAACATGCTCATCTTGGACAGGAGGGGTCAACGGAAGGGAGTGGATAAAGATGAAAGAAAGTGCAGATACAATGTTAGATGGAATGATGAGGTATGGCCACTTCAACCTTAACATGATTTAGTTATTGGGCTCCAATTGTTGCCTCCGTTTGGTATATTAACAATCCTTCGTGAAAAACTCACTTAAAAAATTCCATTTAATACACAACCACATTCACTTTGTAATTTAAAGGTTTAAGAAATGTTAGAGCATCTCTAATAAAATTCTTTACATCTTTCAAAAAGATGACGTCACTTTTAAT
>SKCR01055177.1:0-45640 GCA_019454045.1 Zanthoxylum bungeanum | reverse complement strand
ACTGCTTTGTGCAAGAATTTGGATCCCGTGTCGAGCTGTATTAAATTTTTCACAAGTGGTTAAGATTTAGTTATATGTAAATTAGTATATAATAACTTTCAACCATTATTTATAAAAGAGCAATGATATACTCACACACATTTTCACTTAAAATTTTACCAACTTTCTTACAGTGATCTACCGTGAATCACTGTAACTACAGTGAGAAAGTTGATAAAATTTTAAATGAAAGTATGTGTGAGTGTATAACAAAAATACCAACAAAACCCTATAACATAGGTATTTTGGACTTTTCCGGACTTCCTAGCTTAGATGGAATTTTGGAACTTTCAATTATTCCAATTATTCTTACTTTTGAAAAAAAATATCATTTGTTAATTGTCACCCACCTAATCTTCTTTTAGGATTCTGCATATTGCTTTCGGTATGAAAAGTTGATGGTGAAATTCGTGGATTCCATGATTCTCAAATTGGAAGATAGCTGAGAACCAAGGAAACCAAAAAAAAAAAAAAAAAAGGCTGTCTTGCTGATGTTTTAACTTATTCTGTGTCCTTTGATCAACTTTTCTTGCAGGTAAATTTTAGTGGCGTGACCACTACAAGAAGAATGGCCGCCGTTGCCTGCCGGATTAAAGATGACAGGACTATTTGATTAGGATAATGTTGCTTGCCTGAATCCAGAAGATAAAATAATATGCAAAGTTCTTTCAAGTTTGCCGGTTGAAAAATATTCTTATAGTTATAGCCTCAAATTCTGCTCAAATTTGGGCATTGTCAAATCTGAATTAGTATTTTAATCAAAATTGTTGCTTATTAAATTCTCAGTGGGAAAACACACAGAATTTGTCATACATGCAGGTTTCTGGATGTTACATTGCTGTTAACAAATATAGAAATCTCATTTCTTCATCAAAAAGAAAGCAAACAAAAAGGGACAAAATTTTAAAAAAAGAAAAAGAAAAAAAAAGAAAAAGAAAAGTCATTTTCAAACTATACAGCTAATGAAGGTAAAGTTTGGCTGCTAAGTGCTTTTTTAACATGACCTTACATGATTAAATATAGAGGAGGTTACCTAATGCCTAAAGCCATACTATAATTTTTTTTTTTTTTTTTGAATAGTTGGAAATACCTTCGCCAAACCATTCCTTCCGCGCTTAAGCGGAGCAGGTAAAACCCCGACTATCTCAGGCTCTTACAAGAAACGCACTCTTTGTATTCGAACCCAAGACCTCAAAGTGAGATATTGAATCCTACACCACTAAGTCACGCCCCTTGGGGACAAAAGCCATACTACAAGCTAGCATGTGCTTAAGTATGCAATGAAGAATCATTAAAAGAGAGATTTTTTTCCCTCACAAGTTTAAATTTGAAATAAAAAAAAAAAATGGATCAAAAAGTTGTTTCCTTTAGTTAATCCTTATGTCAAAAATTTACAAAGGAAGTCTAATAAGTTGATGTACTAGAAGCTCATGGAATAACTGATCAAGAATTTGTGACTCAAAATCTGCATAAATGTCCTCAAAATCTTCATGCTTCAAGATTTTTCTACTGCACAGCCAATTTGATTCAAGAATATCAGATTCAACCATCTTGCAAATTTGATCATACTTGCAATCTTTCTTTCTTGATCCCACACATTTGCCATCAGCTTTCTTTGTCTTCAAATCATCAAGAATCATCAAATTATTGTCATTACGCAGTCGCGATTGACATTCAAAATTTTCAGGCTCTGGTGATAATTTCCTTCTTGAATTTGACTCCAATGAATCTGAAACAACATTGTGTCAATTAGGACACAGTTTAAATTAAAATCAAACAAGAAATAATTTAAAAGTGCACTAACGTGAAGAGAGAAAATCATGATCTTTAACGAATTGATCAAAATCAAGAACAGAAACAGGGCTTGATTCTTCTGAGCTGCATTCAAGTTCCACATTAACTTTCTTCTTCTTCCTCTTCCTATTCTTCCTCAACTCCACAAATTCCAAGCTAACACATGATTCTTCACTTGTTTGCTTCAAATCTCCAATATCCTTTTCACATTTCCTCTCTTTTAACCTCTTCTGTTTCTTTTCATTTCCATTTTCAAAGCTTAGCACAAAGAACTCCTCAAGCTCAAAAAAAGTTGGAGTTGATATTGTACTCTTCATTCTTCCATGCTCGCCTTTCTTCATTCCATGATCACTTGAACGACTTCCTGAAATCGAACTCGTAGTAGTAGCAGTGCTAGTAGTACTAGTTATGATCACATTAGGCATCGAATCCAACCCCATAAGCTTAGCCACAAGACTCGGCGCAACAATGTTGTTTTCAGCACCATTCTCCAATCCTTGTTGTTGGTTGTCACAAGCAGTAACCGAAGTTGATTCCGTAATGAGATCGGTAGGATGAGTAGGGAGGCTACGAGAGCAAAGCATTCGACGCAAAATGCCAGCAAGACACGTAACAGTGCTAGTTGCAGATGATGATGATGATGATGGTGGCGACATAGATGAATTACGTGATGACAATTCTATGGACTCGGGCATGCTTTAATGAACTAAAACTAAAAGATTGATGATTTGAATGTTGTAAAAGAGCAACTGAAGTAGTAGTTGGTGGCGGGCTTTGTGTTTGAATGTGAGTCAGTGGGGGCAAATGGGCATTTCAGAATCTGTTGCAGGAAACATGTTGCCACGCGCGTTGTCCTGTCAATTTTTTTTGCTGCCAAATGTTTTGCACTCTCTTTGAGCGCGTTGTGAGTGATAAGCTAGTTGCATTTTTCAAATTAGAGACAAAGTTTGACTGGGTTTTGAATTTTGGTCCCCAAATACTTGACTCGTTAGTATATGGCTTGGTTTCAAATCCAGATGGTGTGTTTTTTATAAGAACCTAGGACAATCGAAGTTTTACATACTCCCCTTAAAACTCAAGTCGGGTGATTTGATGGCGGAATTTTCAACACTAAAGAAAAAAGATTTTGATTTTGGTCACATTGTGTTGTTTATAAGATTAAGGCCAATAATTAATGATTGATGGTAGTAATGTTTTAGTTTATCTCAATTAGATTAAAATGGTAATCTAGGTTAGTACAACTTTAAAGAAAAAATTAGTTTTGCAATTCAAAACATTTATTCCCTCTATTCTATGAGACAACTAATGTGTAATATAGTTTTTTTTTTTAAATCATTGTAAATTCCACCGTCAAATCATTCATTTCGGGCTTAAGCGGAGCAAGTAAAACCTCTAATTATCCCAGATTCTTACAAAAAACGCACTCACTGAATTAGAACCTAAGACCTCAATGTGAGATCTCGAACCCTACAACACCAAATCACGCCCATTTGGAACGTGATGTGTAATATCACGTCGATTAAGGTTTTTATTATTGGGATGAAAATAACGACTGCCAGAAAGTTATTAAAGAGTTTGAGGAAGTTATTTCTTTTAATCATGTGAGCTGTGGGAAAATTCGTATAGATTGATCGAGGTGGATTATCATATTTTTAAATTTGTCTCGAGATTGTTAATATTCGCCAAAGCGATCAAGTCACAAACACCATGATCAAAATATCCATAAAGATCGGATCAACTCTACATGCTGAGAGATTCGGGTCAAGAATATGCGAAATGGTTCAAAGTCCAAGATAATTGGGATTTTTAATTCAACGGTAAGTTCTTTATATATAAACAAATCCCATCTCATTTTATAAAGGTTAGAATTTCTAAATCAATAACCATACACTAAAACAATCTTTTGTCATTATGTTTTACTTACTACGGGAAATATCACATAAACACGTATTTTTATCTAGTCTCTAATGGATGTGGTTTGGTGATATATGGTTTAAGATCTCACCTTGAGGTCATGAGTTTGAATCCAAAGAGTACGTTTCTTATAAGAGCCTATGATAATCGGGAGTTTTACCTAATCCACGTAAATCCATAATGAGTGGTTTTAACGGTGAGATTTCTTCTAGGCAACTAATAGAGAGCATATACATAGAATTGCAAGTTGTGAGACACAATGTGATAGATGTGTCAACAGAAGCGGAGAAAGACTGGCAATGTTGTGTGTACATGTCACTGAACTGAACAATTCTTCTTTTGGGTTTTGCCGCCGAAGTTGCTGACTTCATATTTACTGTATTTTTCAAACCAAAAGCCACTTAAAACTCGCTCCCTGTTGTGCCAAAGACAAATCCTTGATGTAATGCAATTGGTACCGACCAAACTCTGTTTGTTTGTTTTGTTTCCATCTCATATTGAAAATTATATTCTAATTATGGATCAATATATTAAATGAACAATTTTGAGGAAACCTTTTATTTCTTTTTATTTTATCATGTTCAATTTTATGGATAGTACATTGAAGTGCAAAAATGACTCAGAGACGGTAATCAAATTAATTTTCAAATATTTTAATAAAAAATTTATCATCCCGATTCGAACTTTTAAAGAAATAAATGGTTAAAAATATATTTGAAATTACATACCAAAGTATTGCCTATTTAACCAAACATCGAAGAACTTTTTAATGCTAAGGGTCCCATGCCCATTTAACCATTCTCTTTCCCTTTAATTCAAGTTTTTGACTTTTAATCTGTGTAATAAAGTTTCTAATGCCTAATGGACCACATTGCAGATATGTTTGGTTCCACATTTGAAATTTTGAACTCATCAAATCAATTTCATATTCTAAAGATTGTAGAAGGGGCAAAGGAAAATGGGATTTTGAGTTTCCTTTTTTTATCTAATCCAAGTTTGATAGATTTGGGCCTGGACTTGCTTCTAATTTAACCGATTTGGGCCTTCAGATTTTGGTTCATTTCATTAAGCATGCTTGTAAATTGAAATTATGAGTACAAAAATTTGGTAGCAGCAAAAGATAACATAGTAAGAGGAAGAGTTTGATTTCATGCTGAAGAGATAAAGATCTTTCAAGCTTTGGGGACAAAAAGTAAACTAAACTTCAAATTCATAGAGAAAAAAGAGTTATTGAAACAACATTATAGGCCTTGAACAAGTGTCCATTCATTCAAATTTGGTTGCCGAAAATATTTGCAGCTGAGGGTCAGTCTGATAGTAGACAATTTCTCCAGTGTCACTCACAAAGTGATCTTGGCCAACGCTTCTCACCAAATTCTTGATCAAATGCAATGGAATTGGCCCTGATTTCTTTGGATCCCTGTAGTACTTTCCCAGCACTGGCTTTGCTGCCTTTGTCTGCAAATCAAAGGCAAAGCAACCATCAAACAGTTATAATCAAACTCAAAATAAACAAGCCTCTAATTGTTTGATCTTGTATTTCAGATTTGGAGATCATGTTCTTACAGCTTCTACTAAGTGATAATGTGGGATTTGAGGGAAGAGATGATGAATAACATGGGTGCCAATATCATGGTGAATGTTGTTGAAGATGCCATAATCTCTATCAACTGTTGTTAGCCCTCCTCTCAAATAACTCCATTCCTGGGGGAAAAAACCAGATTCATTTCTTAGTTATGCCTAAATTTGCAAGCCTTTTCCGAAATGAGAATGAATTAGTTTTCATGTTACCTTGCCGCGGTACCAAGGGAGTTTCTGCTCATCATGGCCATGGTGATGCAAGTAAGTTACAAAATCCAGCCACATTACAAAAATCTGCAGCGAATATCAAATCACAATCAGAAAAGGAAAGAAGATGTATGAAACAAATCAAGAAAGAGATGTTTGGAAAGATTGATACCCACCAAGTAAGGAACCAAATAAAGCTTAAACATTGTGATTGGACCAAATATAAAGGATAAACACACAAGCAAAACAAACATCGAAGTCCAACACGCAGTTGATATCACTACTTGTTTTCTTTCCTCTGGTGCAAACAAATCGCTGTGAGGATTGAAATGAGATCCATCCTTTCCAGGACTTCGATACCACTGTGTTATATAACAAATCAAACAGAGCAGAACACACAGAAATTAAAATTGTTCATTTTCTTGAATCATAACGAACGAAACAAAGTAACTGTAACAACTTCAGAGTTCAGATTTAACATGCTCACCAGATATAGAGGGTATGCTAACATGGGTAAAGGCAATGAGAATCTCAGAGTCCTTGTACTAGAATCCAGTTTCTTGTAAATCTTCTCAGGTAACTATTAGAAATAGCAAATTTGTAACTATAGCAGCATAAATGTAACATATATATATGTCACATAAAATAGATGTACATATAATTTATGCCATGAAATAAGTAACCGTTTACCGGCACCCAAGATTCATCATGTTCAACATTGCCATGGTTTTGGTGATGTGTTCTGTGGCTAATTCTCCTGTAAAAATATTTTTTTTTCAAGAATTTTTATGCATATAATCTTACACAAGTAAATTAGAAAAATTGAAAATTTTAAAGATCTGAAAAAGGTTACCAGCCATTGTAAGGTACAAGAATTGAAGAATGCAGGATATGTCCCACAATGCTGTTCAGCAAAGGACTATCTGAAAAGCTTCCATGGCCACTGTACAAAAGGAAAAAAATAATCCAAAAACAGAATCACAAACACATTTCACATCAAAGAAAACAAAATGCAGCAACAAAATTAATTTTTTTTTTTAAAAAAAAAGGCAAAGATTTTATAGAATGTATGTCTATAGTCCATACCAGTCATGTCCAAGAACAAAAATGGCCCAGAACATGGTTCCTTGAGCAACCCAATAGAGTGGCCAAAAGAACCAAGTGTTGAAGTGATTAGCAGCAGCTAGCAATGCAAGAACCACAAGCAAATCTCTGAGAACATAACTCAAAGACCTCCATGGATTCTTGACCCAGCAATGCTTTGGAATGGCAGCTCGGATCTCACCAATCTTGAATGGAGGAGGAGCTGCTGGGTCAAAGAAACCACCACCACCACCATTCATTACTTTTTCAACAACCCCATTAACATTAACTTCATTTCTCAACTTTCTTTCTTTCTCCATTGCAGCAGAACAAACCAAGAGGTGAGCTCTGAGCTGCTGCTGCTGCTAGCTAGCTGTTTGTAAAAATGTTAAGAAGCAAAAGCAAAGGCAAGTTAAATGCGAATATATAAGCGGCAAAGATTCTCTTTTCTTTTGGTAGCTGCTCCTGTTAGTGCTCTCTGTGTATGTGTGCAAGTGTCTAATCTGGAAAACCTAGACACGTCAATTGTGGACCATGTCAACGTGTGGGATTATAAACGTTTCGTTCACTGACTCTTGATAATTTCCGTGATTTGGTGATAAATAATTTAAAATTTAATTGTTAAATTATGAATTCAAGTTGAAATATGTATTTTATTTTCAGAATTTATGGTAATGGATAATTTTATATGTTTCACTTAAATTCGAATCAGATAATTTGACGGTGAGATTTCTAATATTTCCAAAATAAATAATAAGAATAATGATATATTTACACACATTTATCCCTAAAGTTTTCCCAACTCTCTCACTGTAGCTACAGTGAACTACAGTAAATTACTGTAGTTACCGTGAGAGAGTTGGAAAAACTTTAGGGATAAGTTATTTTTGAAATAATAATAATAAATAATTTCCACATGGGGTCTTGTAGCCGTTTTGTGGTGTTGACAATTTTTTTTGTAGAGCCGTCTTACTTTGCCCGACCGTACATTTCATAGTAACTTTGTTGCAATGATGCTCTATTTGTCCATCTCACGTAGCCTTTTTAAAGACAAATACTGTTACATTATTTATTTACTGAATGATGTTCGGGGTGATCATTATTTGTCATGAATTTTAGTTTATAAAATGAGGTTTGACTCCTAATTTTATGATCAAATTTTGAGATCCCAATAAAATTACATGTATCAATTGTTTCTAAAACTATCTCCAATAATGTTACTCGTTATGTTTAGAAACACTATATAATATCTCAATCTTCGGATAGAAACATTGTCTAAGTATCAATTGTTTTAGGGGTAAATATTTTACAGGTCAATTTTTATGGTTTAAATTAAGTTAAAGAAAGAGTATTTAATTTTTGGAGTAAGGGGTTAAACGATTAAAGTACAAAAGCTAAATCATTATATATATATATATATATGAAAATATTTTAGGAAAGTTTATCATTAATTTATTTATCTTAATTCTTCGTAGGTAATGACATTGTTGAATATTATTATATGTCGTGATTGTCATTTCATACGTGGACGACCTAAAAACATGTGTTAGTCATGTATATTATTATTTTCATTAATTATATTGAATATTTATGTGAAAAGTGGGTGTTCTTGTTCTAGGTTCAATGTAAGACATAAAGTTAATAACATATCGATAAAGATTTGAAAAGGAGCATTAATTATTACTATACTCGAATATGATGACTAAAAGAATACCCCGAACAAGCTAACACGATAACTATGTGTTTTGGTATTTGTAAATTTGGATACTCTTTTGGACAAACAAACATGTTGCTTTAGAAAATGTGAAAAATGACATTCTTAAACTATTCCAAGGCTGAAAATTCTAAAGAGAGTGAAAGGTTTGAAAGAAATAATTCAATATAGGAGTTTTGTTTACCTTGTGGGTGGTAGGGGTGTGGATTAATCGGTTTTAACGATTAATCGAACCGTTCCGACTCACTTTTTTATAACGGTTCGGTTATTGTGATTAAATCGGTTTTTTCGGTTAAAATTTTTAACTTTTTCGGTTATTCGGTTACGGTTATGAGATTCGTATAACCGAACCGACCGATTAACCAAAATATATACATGCTTCAAAACCCTAAATAAGTAAATAACAAAATTTCATAGACCGATTGTTAGATAAATTGTTAAAACCAAAAATTATTAAATTATTGGCTATTAAGAAACCCAAAATTTCATAATATTTGGTTAAATATTAAATTTGATGAATATGAATTTATATTTGTATTAAATTGCTTTGTTGAATGTTGAGTTGATGAATTTATATTTGTTGGACTGGTTAATAACCGAATTAACCAAAACCGACCGAAATATAATGGTTAAATTGGTTAATGGTTATGTGTCATAATATGGTTAAATCGGTTACACATTTACTTAACCCGAAAATTTCGATTCGGTTAAAAAATCAAGGATTAACCGACCGAACCGACCGATGCACACCCCTAGTGGGTGGAAACATTGTCAAGTATCATTACCACACATTAATTCTAAACGTTAGAAATCTCCTGTAAACCAGATACTTAATATTACACTAACAAGTCACGTTCCTTATGGACCATATTTTTTTTGCGAGGGGATAGAAAAAAATTAACTCTACTCATGAGATATTGTATAGGTATCTCTATCTATTCGAGTGTGGGTAATTACAGGGACAAATGAATATACAATTTATCGATAACGTAAAATATCAAGCAATTCACTAATATATGTTAATGGTATTGATATTTTAGGCAACTCATTAATTCAACATTTGAAAAATATTCTAACCCCTTTTTTTCTTGCAAAAGAATCATCAATGCCAAAAAAAAAAAAAAAAAAAAAAAAAAAAAAAAACACTTATTCGTTATCAAATTTCGAAGAAATTATATATATTTTTTTATTTTTTTTGAATTGTTGGAAACTCCACCGTTAAACCACCCCTTACACACTTAAGCGGAGTATGTAAAATCCCCGGTTATCTCAAATTCTTACAAAAAATATATTTTATAGATTTGAATCCAAGACTTATACCACCAAATCATGCATTTGGGGCGAAGAGATTATATATTGCATACTCAAATATGAATAGTCTATTAAAAAAAAGAGAGAGAGCTAAATTCAGATCTCAAGCTTTTCTCTTTTTAAAAAATACATAT
This sequence comes from Zanthoxylum bungeanum, assembly GCA_019454045.1. NCBI lineage: Eukaryota > Viridiplantae > Streptophyta > Magnoliopsida > Sapindales > Rutaceae > Zanthoxylum > Zanthoxylum bungeanum. Next base: position 35,863 of record SKCR01055177.1, on the reverse strand, counting down.
TTGTCTTTTCTTTCTTCGTTCCAAGGATTTGTTTGAATGTGAATGTCTTTAGCCTTTAATTGGTCGGTTTGGCATGTGCACGTTATAATAAAAAATAATTACACGTGATTAAACAAATTAATAATAATTTTTTCCCTTGCAATTACCTAACCAAACACGTGGCAAGCAAATAATCTGAACCACTCATGTCAGAAAAATGAAATAACAACAAACAAAGAAACAAGATCCGTTAATTAATTTTCTTTAATTTATAAAGCATTTGTTTAGGTGTGTCATTGTTCATTCGAAAAGCTCTTTCGGAGAAAGCTATCAAAGCAAGAATAAGCCAATAATTTCTCTAGCGATTTTTTTCCCTTCTTTTGGGACCAAACAAATATATAAGATAAGATAAGATGAGATAAGATGAGATAAGATATTTCTAAATTATTTTAGGTTTGGGGAAAATACATATAGTATTATCGATTTTTGACAATGACACCGTATTATCTTTAGTTTGTATTTTGTATTAATGAGCCACTTTTCCGTTAACGGTGTTAAGTGAACGATGATGCCAGAAGAATATTTTTGTCAAATCACTATATTGTAGTGGTTCATGGATACAAAATCAAAAGATTAGGAGGTGCATTGACATTATCACAATTCTTTGATGGTGCATATATAATATCTAAAAAAATTAAAAAATTAATAACAATAGTAATTTTCAATTGAATAATTATTTGTATAATTATATATAATAGATTCATAATATTATTAAATTGAAATTGTAAAAAAAAATAACATTTTATATTTCTCATTTTTGTGTGATAGCATGAGGACTGTTCTAGTTGTGATAATTATAATAGATGTGTGTGATGAGCTATTGTGGGGATGTTGCTGGTGGAGCGAGGGAGCTATGACAGATGTGCATGTGGTGAGAGAGCTCGGTGTGCATATAGTTGGGGATCTAGACGTGCATCCATGTGGTGATTGTAGAGAAAGTTGAGAAGCGTATACGTAAATCTATTAGGATCTCATCAGCCATTATCTTTTAATAGTATTTATTTATTGTCAGCAATTTCAGTTATTACTTTATAATGGAAACTAATTTACTTAGTGAAGATTTTTTGGAGAGTTTGTGTTGTATGATTTCATTACCTTGTTAATATTAAATCATGTTGTATATATTTTGTTGACATTATGAAATAATCATTCGATTATAGATAATTATTATTATTGTTGTTGTTATTGTTTTTTATTTTATTTTATTTTATATATTATCTCTACACCACCAAATAATTGTGATAATATTAATGCACATCGTAACTTTTCGATTTTGTATTTATGAGTCACTACAATATAATGGTTTGACAAAAATACTCTTATGATGTCATTATTCACTTAACATCGTTAACGAAAAAGTAGCTCATTGATACAAAATACAAACCAGAGGTGGTGCATTGTTATTATCAAAAATCTGTGGTGGCTACATATATTTTCCCCAAATTAACCTGAAGTGGTTCAAAGATAATTTTCCTAAATTTTAACTTGACTCACGGGGATTTTGAAAATCAAAAAAATATTTTTGAGTCCATGTGACTTGTATAGAGTATATAAATATCACATGTTTGATTTTAAAAAAACGGTTGACTCAACATAAAATTATGAATATCTATCATTATAATTTTAACATTTTAATAGTTATAAATATTTTATTTGTATCTTTTACCCGCCGACCCAGACCGACCCGGTTGTGCTTCTGCTTAATATCTATAGTTGAGAATTAGTAATTTCGTTTATTACAGTAACATATATGTTTGTTGAACAATTTTATTAATAAGTGCTTTAGATTTTTAACATTTGAAATTTTATATATTTGTATGGGATGTGAGAGTCACGTTATCGGTTATAGGTCCCAAGGGGTGTGGCTTGGTGGTGTAGGGTACAAGATCTCATCTTGAGGTTCTGGGTTCGAATCCATGGGGTGTATTTCTTGTAAGAGCCTGGGACAGCCGGTGATTTTACCTGCGGCGCGGCCCAGAATTGGTGGTTTGGTGGCGGGGTTTCCATCGTTTCCAAAAAAAAAAGAAAAAGTTATGCGGTTATGGACTTATATATTGTATCTATTAATAATATTATTCCCTTGAGGTGTTAATTAAGATTAAGAATATTTTCAAGGAAAGTTTAGACTTTTAATTAGTAGGCTAATTAGTAATTATTACCGATGTTTTTATTTAGAAACTTAATCTGCAATGATCATATTGTCTTATCATGCACTAGTCAATAGGTTGTATACTTGTTGTTTCTACAAACATAGCTATTGAATTTAATGTTTTTTATTTGGATGTATTTTAAAAATTTTAAAACCATATATAGTCACCAAGATATATGGGTACATAATTGGGAAGTCCACAAAAGGACGTGGTTTGATGATGTATGGCTCATGATCTTACATTGAGGTCATGAGTTCGAATCCAGAGAGTGCGTTTTTTGTAAGAGTTTGAGACAGTCAGAGGTTTTATCAGCTCCACTTAAACTCGGAAGGGGTGGTTTTGGAGGTTCTGGGTTCGAATCCAGAAAGTGTGTTTCTTGTAAGAGTCTAGGACAACCATAGATTTTACATGCTCCGCTTAAGCTCGAAAGTTGTGGTTTGACGGCGAAATTTCCAACGATTCAAACAAAGAAAGTATAGAATTGGGAAATTAACCAAAAACATATTACTTTTTTTTTTTAATTAAAAAATTATTAATATTACTTAAGAAAGATTAAGATACTTTGTTGTATTTTTTAGTTTGAAACTTATAATTTTTATTTTTTTAAGCATCGACAGTGTCTAAGATTTGTTGAGATTGAATGACAACATATAATAAGGAGAAATTTGCTCTCACATAAAAAATTCAAAACATTAACATGGGGAAATAAAATTGTTAGACCCTAATCATGCATTTTTAATTAGGAAAAAAAAAAGGACTTAAGATCTTGATCTAATAATATATGAAACATTTACAAAAAAATATAAGAATCTAGATGTTTGAAAGTAATTACTTACCTCAATGGATGAAAAAAATTAGACCAAAAATTCCAGCTCTTGCAGAAATTTGATCAAAGAAAATTGATGAAATTGGATGTGAAAAGTGAAGCCAGATCTCGAAAGTAAAAGAGAATATACTGAGGAAATATTATTTGAAGTAATTTATAATTAGGATTTGATGGGTGACTGCATTCTGCAATTAAGGAGGATAAGTTTTTATAGCATTTATTTTAAGCTGTTATGGAAAATATTTTTCAATTACCATTTGTTTTGTTTTACATTTGTTTTGTTTTCTAGATAAATTAAAAAATATATATATATATATATACTGAGGAAATATTATTTGAAGTAATATATAATATATATATATATACTAATTAAAATATATATATATATATATATATATATATATAATATATATAGATAAATTAAAATATATATATATATTAAGGAGGATAAGTTTTTATAACAAAATAGCTTTGCCTTTCATGTTTGTTACATACATATATATCTTAAATCTCACATCTAAAAACAATAATCTAATTTTCATAACAATTAGTATAAGAGCCAGCATCACATCGTCATCGTATATGGGATTCAATACACAAACATGTTCTGACACATAATATCATAAATATTATATAGGTTAAAAGTAATGACTAATAAGACATGTTTGGTACCACGTATTACCATAATCTGTACTAAGTCTTTAATACAGATTAATGTTTGGCATCAAACTTTCGCTATATTATGCTAATATATTATTACCACTGATTATTATTATCTATTTAATATATAAAAGCAGATAAATAACTTATTTTTAAGATTGTCCACGTAGGCATCCTTATTTTGTAGGCTATCCACATAAATAAATGAGTTATTAGGCTGTCCACTTGTGCATCCTTGATTTTGAGACTTTTAACATTAGCAAATGAATTATTAATATTTAACTTCTTACATTCTTCAACTTCTAACATTTTATTTTCCTAACTCCTCCATTTTCTTTGTTTTTCAAAATTATTAATGAATAAAAATATATTAATTAAATGTCTATTCATTTTAAGTACGTTATTAATGTTCAATTTCTCATATTCTTCAATCTATAATCTTTCAATTTTTAACTCTTCTCAACTTTTTATTTTCTAAAATTATTAACGTTTAATTTTTCATGTTCTTCATTAACTCTCACTTATTTATTAGTAGAAGTTCAAGAATCATAAGTTATATTAAGCTAATTATAAATTTATTCATAACCTACGTAAATTTATATTTGAACTGAAAATTTTAGTCTCCATCAATAAAAGAAGTATGAAGTGGAATAAGTTAGAAGACAAATTTATTAATTTGAGAGAATGTTAAAGAACTTACATTACTTAGAGAACTATGATTAAATGTACGATTCTAATTAATTTTATTTTTTACATCTATTATTTACCATATTCGTTCATTGTACATTGTCTGTCACACCCGTCCCCTTAGGTAGGGTAGAGGTGAGACGGAGACTAGAAACTGGCAGAGTTTCCCCTGTAATATGGACTAATCCTCCAAATACAAGGAAAAAATCTAAACTGGAAAATAAAATATCATCATAAAACTAGGATTTCCATGATCAAACTCAACATAATATCCATAAATGAAACACAATAACTTCAGTATCAATTAAAGGCTCAATGACTATAACCACATAACAAATTCTCCCAAGAAATACATATCTAGAAATACAGTCTCAAAACATAATAAAGACACTCTACTGTTGGCACAACCTTTTTCTCTACTGGCAGGAATGATGACGAAACAGCAGATGAAAGAACGATCTACTAATCTGCTAAACCTGAAATGTTAAGGAATAGGGAGGTAAGCTCACGCTTAGTGCAATGGATCACAGCTCAGTGCCGTGGATAATCAAGTAACAAAGTGGATCGAACAAGTCTTTCATAATATAAATAAATACATAAGCTGTAAATCAATATCTCAAACATTTACTTGAAATCATAAATCTCATTTCTCATAAAACTCAAATCATAAATCTCATTTCTCATAAAACTCATACTGCTGAAAAATACTCTGTAATGATAAATCTGTTTATTCATCTATATGCACAACCTCATGACAATATGGCAAAGCTGGCAACATGGGGCTTCCCCACGGCAAAACTGGCATCCGGAGCAAACTGGCAACGTGAGACCTCATCTCACGGCAATAACTGGCAACATGAGACCTTATCTCATGGTAATAATCTGGCACATATAAGTACACGGGGTGCATCCTAACATAAAAATCATTTCCAAAATCCATGCTCATATATCTCAAATCATGCAAGTTTCTCATATATCACAAACACATGATTTCAACATAATCAATATTCGATCCATACCTTATAGCAAAATATATAACTTTCTGAAAATAAACTCATTTAATGCATTACCTTAAAATTCATTTAAGAAAACATACATACTATATACTTTTGAAAACATCAATGTTACAGGTTTATCCACGCACCTGGTGAGCTGACTACAGATAAAGGAACTAGGCAGCAGGACCGTCCCTGCTTACAGTATCACGATCACCTAACAGACAAAAGAATTTACGATAAGGAACATAATCCTAACTAGAATAGATGAACGAATATGCGAGAAACGCGGTTCGGTCGCTCTCGTAAACTTAACGAAAATTAAGATTCGGAGGTCCGTTACTACTCGGAATGGTCTGAAATTCGCGGAGGAGACTCGGGAAAAGCAGCATGAGAATTCTGTCCGGCACGTGGTGGGCACGCGCCGATTGGCCAGGCCGCACGTAGGCCTCACGCGCCGCCACATAGGGAGCGTGTGAGCTCCACGCGCCGGTCCGATCGGAAATTTTCCGACGGCCGAGCATTCCCCTCTCTCTCCCGGATCTAATGGCGCTGACGGTTCGTCGATCGGAGTTCCGGATCAACGGGAAATCAAGAAAAACCATAAAAAGTTTCTTACCGAGATCTCTACAAAAATGGAAGTTTCCCAAGATGAAACCACCACCAAAATGATCCTCTCAACGAGATCTACACTTTTCCTTAAGGACTCGGTCGGATTTGAGCTACGGATTGGTCGGATCGGGACCAAAACTATATTTCCTCTTTTTTTTTTCTTCTTTTCTCTTTCTTCTCTCTCTCACCCTTACGTCTCTCTCTGTCTCTTATCTTTCTTTCTTATCTTTTATTTTATTTCTTTCGTATATGCTAACAGTGTGTGTAAAATAAATAAATAAATACTAATATGGCAAAAATTCGTTTGCCACCCTAAACTTGACCTTAACCGCATCTTTAATTCCAACTTCCACAAACTTAATAATTTAGATCCTTAAATTTCTACCCACCAAAAATAATAAAATAAAATATGGGTAAAAATAATCTGGGGTGTTACATTGTCGTTGATAATCAGGAATTGCCACTATTGTCATCAACTTTGTCTTAAACATGTAAGTTTTTATATTGAAAAATGATATAGGCACATAAATGAGCACATAATTGTGCACATGAAGGGTAAAAAAAATACTTTTGTCATGTAATGATAATTTTTTATTTTAATTTTTTGTTTATGTGCTTATTTATCATTACTCTTTTATATTATATTGATAATATTGGAATCTCCATTTTCAAAACTTTGACTATCGATGTGAGACCACGTTTTTATTATCTTTACTTTATATTTAACTTAAACTGAAATTCCATATCCTCTAAAACTCAGCCACCACACACACCCACAAACCTAATATAACCACAACACTAACTCTAAATTATAAAAACAAAATCCAGCACTAATTTTTCCTTTTATGTGTGTTTAGTGTGAGAGAAATAGAAAATGAGCAGTTTATTGAAACTATTTCCAGAGACTAGTGAGATGGAGAGAAAGTTGAAACCAATAAAGAGAGAAACGAACCAGTAGAGAGAGAAAGAGTATGGGCAGAGGATGTAGATCACCTTTTTTTCAGTGCCATTTTCCCTCTCAGGTTTGGTCTTATACCTTGGCAAATTGTAGTATTGTTTGGAGCTATCGCGATTGGTCTCATACAGTCTATTGGTTGGAGTAGTATTGTAGGGGTTTATTATGTCACTTGATTGTGTGGATCTCTTTTGCAGCTGTTATCTATTTTATTTGGAGAGAGAGAGAAATGTTGGACTTCATGGTGAGCCTCATCGGCCCCCCAGTGTGCTTCAGAGTGATATTATTTCTATTGACGGACTCATGCTAGTTTATTAAAGAACGTGAAATCATCTTATGAAAATAGATGGCTTCATCATTCTTGGCATTTTTCCGATGACATTTTATGAGATTTCTTTGTTTGTTTTGTTGTTTGTCAGTTTAGCTCTAGTTGTTTAGCTTGAAGGGTCTGTCCTTTTTAGCTTGTTCTCTCTGAGGTATGCCCCTGTGTTTTTTTTTTTTGTGATTTCTTTGGTTAATCTACTTACCTAATCCAAAAAAAAAATGAAGAGAGAAAGTGACGGTTTGAAGTCCTCCGACCTTCGTTTATGGCGAGTGACCACTCTAGGAGAATCCTCACAACGAGACGAAACTAACGTCGCCGGTCCAACAATCAAATTCTATCGGACGCTCTGCCATGTTGCTGCTCTACGCTCCGCCGTGCGTGGATAACACCTCTCGGACCATCATCTTTCCCTCATCGAAATAGGCAGTGTAGGCACCATAATTGCCCAAATCGGACCTTCGGTTGTCATGAAACAAGTCAAAAACGAGAGTTATCATCGTTTGACCGTTCATCAGCGACCGCCATGCATATGCCATCTGTAGGGGTTTTTATGGGCTAAATCCGGTAACGCAGCGGAAGCGGTGGAAAATCGTATTTTCCGATTTCAAAACTTTTTCTCGGATTAATTAAATAAACACATTTATTTAATTATCAAATAATCAAATTATGAAATAAAATTCAAATGAATCATATTCAAGTGAATTTACCGAAATGCCCTTACATTGGTATTTTGTCCATTTTAGTCCGAATTGATCAAATCAATTTTAAATGATTCTAAATCATTTCTAAGATGAACTTAGCATGTTCAAAACATCAAAACACCAAAACAATCAAAATCCCCAAATATCCAACTCTTGGCCGAATGCTCCATTTGGTGGGCAATTTGTGCACTTTGTCATTTCATGCATCAAAACACATCAAGATGTAATCCAATGAACATGAAACTTTATATGCATCATATACACATCCAAATACACAACATATATGAAAATCCCCAAATTTGGAATTGGTCATGAACCCTAATTTTTCAATTTCTTCAAATTGGACAAATTAGACCAATTTGTTAAATCAATTACTTCAATCATCTTTCTTCCATCCAATCAAAGTCTCAACACAATGAAACAACTCAAGATCAAATCTAGGTCATCTAAGAGTGGGTCAACAACTATAGATTAGCAACAAGGTTTCCAAAACCATAAAAGAACACTTATTACTACAATAGCCATAAGCTTCATTCATCATACATGCTTTACACTTTCACCAAAACTTCCATCATCAAAAACACAAAGAATAAAGAAAGAAATAACCAAAGAACATCATATGTTAAAGCCTAGATCCTAAGGAACATTTTCCTCTCTAATAGTAAGTTGAAGAAACTTACTAAAAATCAAGCTTTCTTTGATTTCTTCTTTCTTTCTCACAAGCTTCCTTTGTTTTCCATTAATGGAGTTTATGTCAAAGTGAATTAGGTTATCAAATGAAAGTGAAATGAAAACAATTTATACTTAGGACAAAAAATGCCCTTGGCCGAATTGTGTATACATATATACCAAATTTCATTTCAATTTCATTTAACTTTACATTTAGTCAACTTGCATAAATATCTTGATAACACTTTATTAGATATTTAATTAAGTCAAAAAATGCAACTAAGAATAATATAACTCTTATATTTAAGTGTATGGCCGAAATTAGCAAGAAATAAAGGAAAAAGATATTTTCATTTTTCAAACAATTTTGAACAAATATCTTAAGAAGTCAAAATCAATTTGACAACATTTTCCTTTAATGTAAAGTCAAACATTTACACTTATAATCATTTCCTAACTTTATCATTTGGTGATATATTTATATTTTAATTATATTAATCATTTAACAATTAAATAATTAAATAATTAATTAAATACAAATATATCAAATATATGTATTATATTTACTTTAAATATCTCAAATACATATATTGATGATATATGTCAAATACCTTTATTTGACTATTTATTAATATGTATTTAATAATATCATATATTAAATACAAATGCACATTAATTAGGAAATGACGGTTCGGCCCGTTCGCATGTATTTTTCGTTTAACGATTAAACGATTTATAAATAATCATCATTATTCATAAATGTTGCTCTAGTGCTCTACGAGTATGTTTCATTATTGAGACTCTCTAGATTCAGGTATATCCGTCATGAAATTCAATTTCATGTGCATAATCTATCCACCCGTAGATTATGACGATCACAGATAAACTATGAATAATCATACAGGTCGATACGTATCCTCCGTCACATAATCCATCCGTATCCAGATAATCCCAGAGATATAGATGTAAACGTCAGATCTCTATAGGTATTATCTCGTCGACGTATCTATTAGCAATCTCTAAATAACACTCGGAACTTACTTCCGATGTATACTGTGGCCACTGATTTAACAGACTGATAAATATATATGGACTACCTATGCTCTGTACACAGAACTGACAGATCCTATCTTGACACACACAGGATATCCTGAGGATCGATCCACACCCAACGAACACCCAACGACTGCCATCGAAGTGTGGAGGATGTCTCATACATCCACAGTGGTGTCTCAAGTCGAAGGACCACTATGCTACTCAACCCGAGAAGATTCTTATTGACGTTGGCGTACCATCCATTCAGAATCTTCGGTGAGCCGTTCAGTGTTTATCCACTATAAACACCTACACGTCTATACGAGTCTCCATAGACTCATGGTTCATTGGGATAAACCATCGGACCAAGTCTCGATATACGACATGTACTGGTCTCAACGGATTTGACTAACCGACCCGTGTTAGCAAATCTTGACCAGGAGGAACTATGTTTGATAATAATCATAGCAGTGACACTTCCCAATGTCAATTACAAACTAACTTTGTAACTGTTGTACTGCATTATATATTATCGGGCATTTGTAATATATACATATCACTAAACCACATTTAGTTTCAATCTAATTGTAATCAGATCGAATATGTATATAAGAACAAGAGATGCAACCATAAATAAGTAATATTATGGAATAAAAGGGATGTTCGTATTCATGAATCAGACATAAATACAGTCCGGATTGGCGCTCTGAGCACCAACCCCAACAATCACCACCATTGTCATTGTGATCCTCCTGAAGTGTACTGAGTCTACTAACCATTGATCACCTTATTTTGGGATTTGGAAGTCGTTGGAGTTCGATACTTTATTGTTACAGTTTTGGGGTGTAAATGTAAGATTTTAAAAAATTTAGACTAAATCATAGATTTAGTATAATTAGCATGCAAGTATGAAATTTCGAATTTTTAAGAGTTAATAAGTGATATTTGAGAGTTTTAGGACCAAATTGATGATGTAGGAGAGTATTGGGGGTTAGATTAAAAACTAGGAAAGTTTGGAGGTAAAATCATAATGTTTGTAAAATATAGGGACCTAATCGTAGTTTTTCACTTTTGTTTAGATTTTAGCGATGACATAGAGATATAAAGAATTTTTGTGTGGATTGAAGTAAGTACAATGCACAATGATTCCCTTAATATAATTATTTATTGGTTGATGTTTGATATAAGAGTTTATAGAATATAATATATATATATATATATATATATCTATATATATATATATATATATATAATATATATATATATGTTTAGAAATTATATTGAGTAATCGATAGCATGAGAGTATAAATTGTGAATATAAAATTTTAGGTATGATTGTATGTTTATATTATGAATGGAAATGTTTGAATACCTGTGTGACTTTGAGATGAGATTGATAGTTGAAGTGTGATGATGTGTGCTGTATTGGATGATGTGTGTCTATTATTATTATGTTGCCGGATTTAGTATAATAGTGGTCAGAAATACGAGGTTATGCGAGGTTAGCATATGCGTGTGGTTCAGTCCCAGTCTTGCACATTTATGCTAGGTTATATGGTGGGAAACCTTGGGATGTGAGATGTTGATACTCTCACAATGATTTCAATCCATTATTATATTGAATCGTGCTAGCAAACTTTGTTTTATTGAGGTGTTTTGTTATGAGTATGTTTTGTCTTAGATAGTCCTTAAAATAAATATAAACTAAAAAATTAAAGATAAAAATCTAAATTAAAGCTAATATTACTTGGTAGTAGTATTAATGTGATTTAAACAAACAATCCCCGACAACGGCGCCAAAAACTTGTTGTGATATTTTATATCGTACCGCAAGTGTACGATGTCAAGTTTTAGTATAAATGAGTTTAGAGTGTCGAACCCACATGGATTGCGTTAACTCGCACTAAATACTACAATTGATAATCCTAAATTTATTTAGACGACAATTAACAAAGATTTAAATAAATAAATAAAATATGAATTAATTAGATATGAGGAACTAATACGATAGAGATTCTAGAGTCCGATTTCACCTAGCTATCCCCTATGTATTTATCATGCCAATTAATCATTGTTCAGTTAAATTGTTTATAAGTCAAAACTCCGAAATTATCCACTTCCTCTCTCGAGCATCAGTGAAAATATCACCAAATACAGATTTCAATATCTCTATAAAATTCCAGTATTTAACAACTCATTACGCTTTGTGATTCTATATTAACGACTTCAAATGAACTTATATATTCTATCGAACTTTATAAAACTCCTAAGTTATATTCTCTATGTCTATTCAAAATCCACTCTCTCGAGTGATAGATTCTAAACATTCATCATCTTAATTCTGGCCAGCAACCAAGAAGCATTAAACTAAAAAAAATATAAATAAACTTAATAAAACTTCATAACAAAATCGACAATCAATATAAAGGTTCAAGCATCGGTTACATCATTCTCCATAATTAAGAAGTTTAGTTCATGACAATAGATAAAAACAATGAAAACAAAGTCATGAATCTAATTGAAATAATTAGAGTTCTAAGAAAGAAACAAGAAGATAAAACCCGAATTGAATCTCTTCCTCTTCGGACATCACCGCATTCGTTTCCTCTTGTCGCTCTTCAATCCTCCTAATTTGATCTCTAAAAATATGTGTTTGTGTATTTTGTACTGTGTATTAGTCTCCTCTATTGAGTTTTGACGAACTAATCTATTTATAATAGAGCCTTGGAGGCATATAAAAACCTTAAAAATTGAGTTTTTGGTGAGCGCGGGGCGCCGCAGGTTTTTTGTATGGGCGTCTGGCGAACTCGCGTCGCGACGCGTAGCAAAACATCAGGATGTGTATTGACTAGATCTCATCGAGTACATGCAAATCGATATATTATGGGTCTCGTAACTCTTTCTAGATCAAAAGTTATAGCCTTTTTAAATTCAGTGCGCAACTGATGCTGGTTTTGCCTGTTCTTGAGTCCGATGCTCCCAATAGGTCCCGAAACACGCGTATTTGCTCCATTATTGATGTTCTAATGCTTCCTACAAACAAGACATAAAATAAACTATAAATGACATTAAATGACTCGAAACATAACAAAATAATAGGGCTAAGAATGCTAGAATAAGTGGGTATAAACCACACTTATCATCCGCTCTAAAGAAGGGGTCGTGACAATCGATCTAAGTCGAAAATGAGTTATGATCCCAGTGATATCGATATCGTTGTGTACATCCAAAGACAAAGATTCTAACAATACCAAATCTATATCTAATATTATTAAATTCAAATATTAACATTTATATATTTTTGTTGACGGGTGATTTTCGTTCCAGGGGCAGTTTCAGGATAACTCCCCCGGGACAATCCTCCTCCAAACGTGAATTTGTTTGGTTATGGGGGACCAAAAATAAACTTGGCAAAAGATAAAACAACCACAAAATCGACAAATAGGATTTTACGTGGTTCGGCGGAGCTAATCCAACCTACGTCCACGGGCACAAAGTGGGGTGTTACTTTTTATTACCAAACTAAGCTCGGCCGACCTGTTTTCAAAGAGGGTCTAAAGAAAACCGAGCTGTTTGTTTTTTTTTCTTGTTGCGTTTCTTACAAGTGATGCTTAAAATGAATTTTTTCCAACCCTTACAAATGAGATTGCCATCCATTTATATACTAAGGAAAGTATAACACTATTCCAATATCTCTTTGATGTCAGCCTTACGGATTTTCGGCGAATTGATGGGCTCTCTGCCCCAACTTACTCGCCGAAAGCAATTCTGTCATCTGACTTCCTGCACATCACGCCGTTTTATACACTGTTACACTTCACCATTAATAATGACAACCTGTAAAGGTCTCTCAACCGGTGGTACACGTCAGAGGGAAAAGTCCAAGCTACCCCGATCATATGTCGATCGTCAAGAGCATTGCCAAACCGTGTGCCGAACTACCCAAGCCATTCCCGACATGACCCAAAAATATCCGAGCTCATCATCCCGATCCAGGAAGAAAGATAAAATTGAACCGAGCTACCGGGCTATAGTGGTCCGTCTCGGCTCTAATGTTGCCGGTCTCTGAGATTTGAATCATCCTATGTCATCTGGCCGGATATATCCGGGAAATCAGGTCCGAATACCATGCATGGCCGAGGAGTGACCAATACCCTCCTAATTCTCGTCCCTCCAAAGGGAAAAATTCCCTATATGCCCTTACTGTACGGTTCAAAGATAATTATTACAACAAACATCATCAATAATTTTTTTTAACAATAGTCGGTACTTGCTGATCAATGGAGGTTTTTAATATTTGTTTTATTCTTATATATTATTTAATAATATAAAATGTTAAAAATACAATATAGGGGACATACTACACCAAACACATTATTATATAAAATTTAATACATCTGAATACAATATAATATAATTCAATATAGTATAATGCACCAAATATATCCAATAAGTATAATTGTAGCTCATGGACACCTCCATTTGCAATTTGATGTCAAAGAGCGAGTCCACGCAAGAAAAGTGACAGTGGACTATTCATGTAATGAAATCTTAAACGTGTTTTGATTGTAAGGATTTATGATAGCTAAAGGTTTTACATACTCCGTTTAAATTCGGAAGGGGGGTGGTTTGACGGCGAGATTTTAAACGATTTTTAAAAAAAAAAAGGTAATGAAATATATATGTAATATTACTAAATTCAAATATTAAATGTACTTCAAATTTTAACTAAAGTTTTTCAAATTAGAAAGCACATACCTAACACGACACGAGAGAACTGACAAATTTAATGAAAACAATATGATGAATTAAGGGTAAAAGATCATGGCATGTGATTTTGATAAATCAAATCTGACATATCTTGAAATTTAATTATCAATTAATTTGTCAATGAGACTGGAGTTACGTCCCTAATAATATGTAATTTCAAAGATCAGCCCACCTCTATTTGTCACCAGGAAAAAAAATAAAAATAAAATCCTAACAATCTTATGCGAATATTCGCACATTTGTAATGTTGGCATCTCGTCCCAGGATGAATCTTTATCATAATTTATATGCCTGACGAGAGAGATCTATTTCACATCAAAAATTTAAAGACCTCACTTTCAGAATTTGTGTCTGCCTTTTATTTTATTTTTTATTTTATTTATTTCAATTTTCAAACCTAGTTTTTAAATTTGGAAGGGATAAAAATTAAACAACACTCTTCACAGCCCACGTTTTATATTTGGTTCAGGGCATTCGGGCTGAGAGTACTTTTTTTTTTTAATATTAATTTACATTTCTAGTAATTTTATAATCATAAATCAGTTGGGGTCGATTTTGATTAAGATTCTATTTGTGGGTTGTAATAAAAAAGTGTGGTGAATTTATGCTAAAAAAATAATTACAGTGCGCTTTTTTAATATTTTGATGATAGAGAAAAACTAAAAATTTCAGCTTTTGTAAAACTTGATTTTTGAAAGAATTCACGATTAGTAATTATAATTTCTCATTATCAACCAAACACTTAAAAAAATATGTTTTGATCCAAATACAGTTTTATCATATCACCACATGTCAAATAATAATATCAAACAGATCCTAAAACAAAGACGATGAGTAAAGAAATGAAAGAGTGCTTAAAATTAAGGTGGTGTGATTTTTAATCATTGATTTTAAAATCGGTTTGGAACGATTGAATGTTAAAAACTAATATGTAAAAAAAATCAATCAAAACGTGTGACCGATTCTTAATATCAGCCGATTTTACCAGTTCAACCGTTTGAACCAATGATCCATCAAATTTTTTTTAGATTATCGGTTCAATCACCGATTCGGTTTTTTTAAAATATAAATTTTAATCCACAATTGTTGTCATAAGGAATCGCTTGATATAGCACCTAAATGGGAGAGTGAGCGATGGTGTTTCTAAAATTAATTAGAAGCACAAATAACTTTTGTACTTCAACTTAGTTTAGAAAGCAAGTAGCTAATGTGATTAGCAGTAACTTTAGCTTAATTAAGAAAGCAAGCGTCTAAAGTGATTAAAGGCTTTTAGGCATGTATGGTTTTTTGTACAACAATTATTTCATCTCACAATTGCAGATTAAAAGTCAATAATATCTCAATCTCAAACACAAAATTAAACTGATCCAGTTCAAATAGCATTGAATTTGCGGAAGCCTAAGCCATTTTGTGTGAGATGATGCAATCTCATATTTTTCGAGTATTAATTTGTCGCCTTGAACAAAACCTTCTCAAATGTTGCATATCTTTTGAACTTCTCTCCAATTTGCATCATATTTGATATGTTCAAGTAATAAACAAAGCAAATGTTGAGGATCCAAAGAAAATTTTTCAAGTGCATGTTGAGGATTTCATAGTAGAATTTCAGAAATCAAAGCAATTACTATACTAATTCTGGAATGTAGAGACAGCAGAAAGCAGCTTAGCCCATTGAAACGGCAACTGGGTAGCTGCAAATGCTCATTCAACAAGTTTAATATAACCAAATTGGTTGAATTTGTCTGATATCTTGCAGGGGATAAGGGGGAAAACATGATTTAGCAGTAGAAATGAATTGCTATAACTAACAAATATATTATATATATATTTTATCATCAACATGGCATAAAGTTTCTACAAACTTTTTGTTAACACCAACAACTATTAAGGGTTGTTTTCTTATTTCTTGATTCACCAAACATTGTCTGGGGTATGTCCAAGGCTCTGCCTTTTCAGGAAACTTTCTGTTCTTCTATTATCCTGATTTGAGACTTTATAATATATTCTAATATTGTGTAAAAGTTATTTTAATATTTCAATCTAAATGAATAAACTTTCAAGAATCTTTAAAATTAGAGTTTAAATCTATCAAAAATTCATATTGTTTAGTTGATAATTTTCTATCAGCTCATTATGTAATATGATGTCGAGTGATATTTAGTATAATTTTTTAGGGGCGTGGACTCAAACCTCCACGGAGTTATATCCCCAAATTTTAATATAGGTAGATATTTTTCCGCATATTTGTTGGAGTAGATTTGCAAGTTATAATCGGTAATTTTCGGATTATACAATAAAGTGTACGAATCTATACTCCCAATAATTTTATTCTATATTGCAATGTTTCATGACATAATAATTATTTAAAAAGAGAGAGAGAGAGGGGGTGAGATGAGATTGAGATGTTTATGAACAATTGAGTAAAATGAGAATGTGTATAGACCGAATATAGAGTATTATTAATTGAATCAAATGTGTATAGACTGAATATAGAGTATCATTAACTGAATCAACTCTTCAGGCTTCGCTGATTTATATCAGAATTGATAAACAAATATAGATATCGACTGAATGATTTTGATGAAGCATCAATAATTGTTTGTTATATATCAACATACATGACAAACAACTACTAATGTCCGAGTCGGATAATTTGACGACAAGATTTCCAATATTTCCAAAAAAAAAAAAAAAAAAATACATAACTTTCACTTGTGCTGATTTCATACACAGTAGAAACCTAAATCAGACTGTTCAACATTGACACAATATAAATTTTCATATTATCTTTCATGCCCGAGGTTGACTTGCCTTCCCACTGACCCCAGATATCTGCTTCAGGTTGGTTAGAGCTTCCTGGGCATGCCTCTTTGTGTTGGCATTTCCGTACTTAAAGGCTTCTACCAAAGCCCTGATTAGAGACTGATTGAGTGAGTTGTGATGGCTGTGACCTTCAACCCTCAGCATCCGCTCTAACATCCAAACTGTTCTCTCTTGGAGAATTCCAGGACGAACTTCTGTGAAAAGAGTAACCACAGCATCCAGAACACCTTGTTGCTCAAGCTCATCAACACCTCTTTTGAAAGTTTTTGGAGTTTCTATAATGAGAGATGAAAGTGCCTCCACTGCAGCAATTTGAACGTTTGTATCCCCATCTGTTAGAAGATCAACCAGGGGCTTGATGCAATTGCTCTTTAGTAGGCATAGCTGGTTATCATCTTCACAGGCCGCATTGTGAATAGGACATGTTGTAGGTTCTTGTGGAGGCTTCCCGCAAATGAACACCAACGAGGCACAGAATCCGCGGGGGTTTTGAGGTCCTGAGTCCTCTGAACAAATTGACTTTCCAGCTTCGGACAAGTTCTTTAATCCAAGAGCAGCTAGTTGTTTCACTCTAGCGTTTGAAGGAAAACTGAGCTGATTGCAGAAAATGGTCATAAGGTGCTGCTCTCTGATCATGGAAAGAGTTTGGGGATCGACACTCCTTGTAAAGTGAATTAAGAGGCCAAGAAGCCCTTCGACCATATTTGATATAGGCCAAGAACTTCTTCCATTAAAGCTACTCTGTTGGTTCTTAATAGTGATTACTATCCATTTTACGAAGGTAGCTTCTAAAAGTGTTCTCACTTCTTCCTCCGAGAGTGGGATATTAGCAAGTATGCCTGCAGCATCACATCTCTCACCATCTGTTGATTGGTTATCTAGAATTTTGTTTTTGAACAAAACAAGCTTGTCAAATGGTACAAGTGCATAAGCTAAATCTTGACCAATCCTTTCTGAGAGTATCCTTGTAAGCCTAAAAGCATAAGTTCTGTGTTCAACTTCTGGATGTTCAAGAAATTGTATGATGCTTGTGATGCCATCACCAGATTTTATATGAGTAGCCACTGACTCTGCAAAATGAACAAATTTACAGAAAGAAGGTTACTATCTCATTGCTTTTAAAGGATATGAAGCGCCAGTTCTATATTTGTTCAAATATTGAAGTAATTAACATGAGGATAGTGTCATGGTGACAGTTAGAAAATGAACTTTACGTATATTGATCAACAAATAATTACCTGCTGCCTGAGGAGATGAAGCAATTCCACATAGGATACGGAGTGCGAACACTTGACATCGAGGAGATGCACCATATAAGAGACCCAAAAGGCTACAAACAATAGGTTCCGACTGCATTGACTGCCCTTTTTTGTTTGCAGATGCTAACTCCCAGTGTCCTGGATTCGATACTATGTTTGCAATTGCCGCTGCAGCCAACTCATTCAATTCTGGAGAACCATCCTGGTTTTTGAAAAGAATGTTTGTAAGAGCTGGAAGCGCAGCAGAATCAACAAGGATGGTTGCATTGTCATCCAATCCTGATAGGTTATACAAAGCTTTCAAGCTTGCAGCTCTTCCAGCTGACTTCGATAACAACTCAACAAGTACTTTAGCACATTGCCTGGCAATTTGTTCCTTACAGCTATTTGTCAATGTCATCTTTCCCACCAATAATGCCATCTCAGTTTTAACATTATCAGGACCTTTTAACACGAGAACATACACCAAGTTATGCTTTTATTCATCATATACGAATCTGACAATTTCTCTATTCCACTTTGCCACACAATTGACAGAAGTACTTGTACAACATACCTTGACATAAACGATTGATCAAGGGTGCAAATCGTCCTGCTGCTGCCAAAGGCTGAACATTTTCCTCCACTCTTTCCATCTTCTTCAAGACCTCCTCAGCTAGATTGGATAAACCAGGATGCTCCAGATTTCCAGCCACACTTGAGAGAAGAAGTAATGCTCCTTTCTCTGATGCAATTGATCTGCAATAAGCTTCATCACTACAGAACTCAAGTAATAATTTCACTGCATACTCTTTCTCTTTCTCCGAGTTCCTAATAAGACTATGTATGACCGGTTTAGTGACACCCTCTTCAAGCATTATTTTCTGCAGAATTTTATCATATAATTAGAAAAAAAAACAACAATATCAAAGTAAAATTTAAGCACTTTTCAAGAAACAACTGAAATTAGGTACCTTGCTTTCTTCATCCTTGGCCATGCTAAGCAAAGCCAAGAGAGCTTTACTCCTCAAAATCGTCCCGATGCTCTTGGAAGAACTCTTGAGCATTTTAACAATCAGCAATACAACACCAGCATTTCTCACTCTGTACCTATTCGAAGGATGTTCCTCCGAGATCTTATAAACACTATCCAACACTTTTTCAACACCATCAACCTTAGGATTCTCCTCACCAAGAATCTCCACCATGGTATTTACCTGAACTTCAATATTCATAGTCACCCACTCCTCAATGGCTCCAGCCAATCCAATATTCGGTTTCAGCTCCAGTGACTTCAAAACCTGCCCCGTAACAGGACAAGTCGGGTCTCTGCCATCTTCCAAACATCTGTCAAACCAATACTCAATTGCTTTTCGCTCGTAAGTCTGTGATGACTCCAAAACCACAGGCTCTATCATAACCTTCTTAGTTAAAGGGCACAAAAAATTCTTAAATGGTGGAATGAGACAAGCATCTTCTGAATCAATATCCCAGTTAAGAGCTGCATCGTCTGGGACAACAGACGATGTATCCAAAATTCTTTGTAATGAAACCAAGATTCTTCTTTCTGAAACTGAATTCGACTGCCAGAGATCAGCCTTTAATTGCTTGATTTGCTCTTTTAGTTCATTATGATTGTCAGATTCAATACCTAAAGCTCTTACTAAGTCCATAATTATCCCACTCTGCACTGCTTTCGTCGTTTGTCTTCCCTGACCTTCTTTTTGTAACGTCCAGTACACTCTTTCTTCATAATCATTAACCTGTAACAAACATGCACAATCACCTCAAAAAAAAAAAAAATCAAAACTTCACACACAAGAAACCGCAAATGCCTTTATAAAAAAACATTTTTGAGCCAAAGAACAATTATAAAAATATTTTCAACAAATTTCCCAACATTTTTCTCATCTCTGGACTCTGATTATATTTGATCAAAAGCATAATCAGACAAAGTGCTGCGCTTACATACAGTGAAAAGGGCTTGTTTCATTTCATAAGAAAGATGGGCGATTTTTTTCCTGAGCTCAGGATGATCGTGAAGTGAAGACTCGATCAACGCGAGCCAACCGCCGATAGCTAACGTGCGGTCCTGGAGAGAAGCGGACAAAGACAAGCAATTAATAAGAACAAAAATCTTGCTTCTCTTTCGGTAAACCGACATCGTTTCATTAGCCTTGGCCAAGTCTCCGGCAATTCCTTTTAAAGCAGTTTGTACGGAAGCAGGGAGGGCGTCAGGAGATGAGCGCGTGCGGAGGAGCGTGTTGAGGATGAGCTGGAGGCGCGTGGCGTAGCCGGTGAAGCAGCATGGATTCTTGAAGAAGTCAATGCTGCTGTTGTTGATAAGGTCGGAGAGTGAGCGTTTGAGTGAGTCTACGGCGTCTGCCATTGAAAGTAACGGCGTTGCTGGTGCCGGTGGCGACGGCATTTGATTTAACGGCGAGTGAGTTTTGGAATTCAATTGGGAGGATGGGTTTTTTTCTGTTAATTAACTGCTTCATTTCGAAAGATTTTTGAAGTCTTTGTTGACTTGACTTGGCGCGGACTTCGTTGCAACTAGAATTTGCGGGCATAGCAGAACAGTCTGGGTCCTGTCCGGCCCGGACCCGTCCGTCTGGACTTTGGTTGGTAAAAAAATCTTGATCGGTCCTATACTTAAAAGCCCGGTTCAGATTCGGGTCCGAGTCGGATTTAACATTTTTGGCTCGGGCCCAATCGGGCCCGGGATTAAATCAATAAAAAAAAACACACGCACACAAAAAAAAAAAAACACATTTTCACGGGCCTAGACTTTTATTTTTCTTGCCGGGCTCGACCCGGCCTGACCCATTGGCACTCTTAGTCTGTTAGTCATGCCCTCCTGGTTTGATCTTTTCGAAGAAAGTAATCAATATGGATAATATAAATTAATTTATAAATATTATATTGAAAATATAAATATAGAATGATATTTTTTATTATTTAAAAAATACAAAAAAAAAAACAAACAAACAAACTTAAATTGAAACTAATTTAACAATTTTGTTCGATTAATACAATATTCAGAGTTAAAGTCTGTTCAAGTATGGTTGAATCGTTACTAGTCAAATTTATTCTATACTCTTTTAATGAAAGAGTGATTCTTAATAATATCAGAGAAAATATTTTATAAGTTATTAAATATTATTGTTCTCACTAATTTGTATTATAATGATTAGCAAAATCTGAAATTCAAGAACATTTTCACAAATAAAAATATAATCGAATCTAATTTTTAAACTTCTTATAATTAATTATTTGAAAAGATAACATATGTGAGATTGTCACTTCTCTTCTACTTCAATGAATTCACTATTATCCATTTTATCATCACTGTCTACATAATACCCCATTAACCCCTCAAGCCAAAAATTTAAAAAAATTGATCAATGTTTTTACATATTTACCCATATGTTAAAACAATTAACATTTTGTATAATTATTAATTCATTAAAAACATATCAATACAATATTTCTATTGAAAATTAACCTAAATCTAATATTTATATAGAAAATTATTTTAATGGATTAACTTAATAAATTTATTTTAGTTACACTTTAGATTAATTCAATTTAAATGCTTCCATATTTTATTTTATATTATGAATAATATAATGAATGAATAAAATAAAACTAGTAATGTAATTTGTTAATTATTAATTTATTAATATATCAATAAATTGACACTAAAAAAATCAATTAAAAAATAACTCAAAAAATCACAAAGAATATATGAGAGGTATCATTTTATATTATTTTCTTTTTGTCATTATATTTTTTATTTCTTATATTTGAATAATTAATACTTTAATTTATTTTAATTTTATTTGTATATTTTTAATGATTATAATGAATTAATAATGAAATTAAAAAGTAATTATTTTATTACAATAAGGATAAATATGTAAAAGTATTAATCAAAGAATCGATCCATCCACGATCATCGATCCATTTTCTTCTAGATAGACTGACTCTTGGCAAAAGCATAATTTGAATCTCCAATGGATCGGGTAAATATTTTTCTTCTGGGACTCCCTCTCTTCCTTCTATGCAGCGACCTCTTAAATCTCTTCACTCCGCCGCCGCCGCCGCCGCCAAAACCCTCTCCCCACCATCACCACCACCCCCACCACCACCAGAAATCGCCACTTACACCAGAAAACCTAACCCCAGACTTCCCTGCACAGGTATGTTAACATTTACAAATTTCCACTTTATTAATTATTTTTATTATTATCGCACCATTTTTATTTTTGGTAAAAATTGAAACTTTAGGTACCCTTTATTATTGGAAAAATTTAGGGGTGGCAATTTGGGTTAAAATTTGGATTCGCCTACGGGTTTGAAAAAATGGATTTGTTTAATAAAGATAAACGAATCGAATACGAATTTAAGTTCATGATTCGTTTATTCGTTTTATTATTTATTTATTTATTTATTTTATTTTTTCAATTAAGATTCGAGAAATTATGACTAATTACCATAGAAAAATAATATAATCGATATTTGGTGATTTATTTTTAATAAGTATATTAATTACATATGAAATATGTATATGTTTATAAAGAATTAATGTAAATTAATTATTGTAAATTATGTTATTGAATAATATCATGATTAAACGAATATTCGTATTCGATTCGTTTAATAAACGAATATTCGTATTCGATTCGTTTAATAAACGAATCGAATACGAATCATGATATTATGATTCTTTTAATAAACGAATCGAATAAGAATCCATTATATTTTGATTCGATTCGTTTAAGATTCGATACAAATTCGATTCGTTTATTCTTTTTGCCACCCCTAGAAAAATTACTTCTTTAAATTATCTCTAATACCCATTAAAAAAAGATGGTTTATTAGCAGGATTAATGTTCATTATATGTATCTTATTAAGAATTTCTAATATCAATGTTTTCAGAAAGTTGTTGGAGGAATTGGTTATGGCAGTACGGTTAATATCAACTTTTGTGCTTCTTGCTCCTATAGGTATGGTATATTTCTTCTTTTGGTTTAATTGTGGTTTTATGGGATGGTTACTGGTTATATGGGGTTTATTTTCTGTTAATGGTAGATTTGTTTATATTGTGATTGGAACTGTCAATTAAACAAGAAAAAAGCGATTAGTTGTGTTGATATTTTCTGAAGTCCAGTATCTATATCTTTACTTATAACCAATTTGGAGGAATAACATATTAGCTCATGAGGTATAGTTATGTCCGGCCAAAACATTTGTGTGTCATTGTAGGAAATTATAGTAGCTATGTATAAGGTGAACCCACTCAATTTCGTAGGATAGGTTTTTGAATGCTTTAGATGGTCACCTGTGGACGTCCAAGCTCATTCTTTTTTTGTAGGCTTTAGAATATCACATGTGGTTGCTTATCCTTGTTGTTTTTGTTTACTCACCACCAAGAACCTGAGCTAAATTCTAGAAAAAGGGTGTAAAGAAAATTGTAACCTCTTTCAGGGGCACTGCGGTAACAATGAAAAGGATGTTGGAGACTCAATTTCCTGGAATTGATGTCGTCCTTGCAAATTATCCCCCACCCCTGCCCAAGCGTCTGCTTTCTAAAGTGGTACCGGCTGTTCAGATAGGAGTCATTGGGATCATAGTGGCGGGTGAACAGATTTTTCCAATGCTAGGAATGGCGCCACCTCAGTGGTATTATTCATTGCGTGCCAATAGGTTTGGGTCAATGGCATCTACCTGGCTTATTGGAAACTTTTTGCAGTCATTCTTACAAAGCTCTGGAGCTTTTGAAGTTTACTGCAACGATGAATTGGTTAGTGATCTCTCTGACTTTATGTGTCCGACATAAATGTTGTTACAACTGAATTCCTTATGCTAGTTGATGTATTGCTATGGTTGAAACAAATTGGGTTTTCTACAAGTTAATGCAACACCAGTTTGTGATCTATTGAAATACTAAACCGCAGAATGATGCAAATGAAGCTTGCAACCATGTAAAATGACTTTTGACTGCATGCGCCTATAATGCTTTATTCTTTGCATCGTGCAGGTCTTCTCTAAACTGAAGGAGGGCAGGTTTCCAGGTGAGATTGAGCTAAAAGATCTTGTTGCCAGACAATTGGCTTCATCAAAACTTGTGGATGGCGTTGGAAGTGTGTGGTCCTAATTCATCAGCTGGATATGGGGGGTTGGAATCAAAGGATTGAAAGTGCGAGAGAGCCCCCATACAAGATCTCACTATCTAGGTTGATGTAGCAATTATGTAAACTGATTTTGATGCCGTGATCAAAATGAACAACATTGGTTATGTAAAACATGTTGACAATAATTACATTTCAGCAGAACCGAAATTTTCAATAATCCATCCATTGTTTGTATTAGATCTCTAATTTCTGCTACCATCTAGTTATCAAGATTTCCCTTTTCCTTCATCAATCTCATTTCCGGGGTTTCCTTTGATGAAAATGTTCATCGGCCTTTAAACCAAAGTCTGGGAAGATGATTAAAACTAGGGGTGTTCATGGTTTTGGTTCAAATCGCGATCCGATCCGACCCGAACTGAACTGCGCGGTTTGGAAAAATATTGAAAATGATTTCGGGTCAGTCTGAATCGAATCGCACATTTTGGGTCAGTGCGTGGTTTTGACTCAAATTGCGATCCGAATCTCCCAAACTTATGACCCAAATCATGACCAGAACCGCCTAAACCGCCGACCCGTGTTCAAATTAGATATTGTTTTATATTTTTATTCTTCTTTAACAATGAAATTTAAGAGATTTAATGATCATATAACAATATGCAATGTATATATGAAAATTATGTTTTTTTTTTCTTTAATTATTATGTGAAAACACAAAATTTTCTTTAAAAATTTCTAATCAAAACCGCCGACCCGCTCGATTTGAAGTATAAAACGAAAAAACAATCTAAACCGTACCGCATCGCGAAGACCCCTAGTTAAAACCACATTGATCGTCTCCTCACGAGTCATGAAGAAAGATGTATTGAGAAAAACATACCGTCATTGACCCGACAATGGTTGGTTATCAATAAATGTACAGAAGATTTAGGCAAATCGATGAGCAAGGCTACCCAGAAAGTCTAAATGAGTTTGGTTGCCGTATCAATCACGCTGCTCCAGTCTAAGAAACAACATAAATGATAAAAATACCAACTGGACAGCAACTGAGAAATGATGTTGATTTCGCATTTATTATCACAGTTTCTGTTTTAATTCAGACAAACAAAGTGATCTTTTGAAACTATTGGCGAGCTCGTTTCCATGCTATACTGGCACCACTATACAAATGCATCACAGCCAAGTGGCTGAAACACAATAAAACATAATACTCAAAGTTATTTGAGCCAATTGTCTGCTTGATTTTACCAATTGGGAACCAATCTGCAATTTTGTGAGCCTAAAACAGTTAAATCATTGGATAAATTTCACCATTAACAGAAGATTATGGAGCATTAATGTAATGTATTGCAATTGAATAGCCAGTCAATGTACAAATGACCTTGAATAACAACGGAAAAAGAAACACATAAGTGAAAAATTCGCATAAATTGAGATGCAACTTGGTCTGTAAACAAGCTCTCAATGTTATTTTCAATCCATGCGTGTGACCGGAGTAGCTTTTATTACACTCTTCTCTCGAACTGAGAACTAGAGAAAAATAGGCAAATGTCAAAGAGGAAGCCAAGAGTTACAGACTTACAGTCTGTTCCTCCAAAGCATCACTAGAAGAAACTCACAGAACAGATAACCTGCAATTAAGGAAAAAACTGTAATATTGACGTCAAAGAGTGTTCTGCGTAATCCTATCATTGATCCTCATGAAGTATATAAACAACCATGAGAACAAAGATAATTTTTAGCTCTAAACACATCAAAAATATATACACACACCTCTCTTCAAACCTATATCCTGCTGATATCGCGACCAAACACAAAAGTCGTTGCCCAGTTGACGGCCACATAGAATCTGTTCCTCCAGCTAACCACACGGGTTAGGTATGCAGAGCGCCAGACAAGCCAACTAGGGAATCCTGCCAAAGATATACCTTTCGACTCCTGTAGAAAATACTCCACAAGTGAGTCTTGATTTTGGCTTATAGCTCGAAAGAAAGCTCTGATGTGTTTAGAGAGTCACCTTGTTTTGTCTTAGGTCCACAAGAGCCTTGTAGCTGCCAACTGTAGCCATGCTTCCCAGATGCTTGTAGACAAACGGGTCTCCAAGTTCAATTTCCTTTGCACTATTTGCACGCCCACCACTGGCTTTACCAATCCTGTTCAAGAGATCAGCAAGATATTTTCCTTGCCTCTCTGCAACCTGTTCAAAAAATCCATTAAGGTACACACATCGAAGAGCCAACACCAGTGACTAGCAAAAGGAAACATATAACAGCATCTGATCAGGTTGAAGCTCTGCACAGCTCACCTGGGCCAAAGCTGGAAGGACAGGTTTGCCAGTACTTTCCATATACCCACTGCAATCACCAATTGCAAACACATCTTCGATAGACGGAACTCGTAGCCAATCATCAATACCAATCCTTACATAAATAAATGAATAGAAATTAACTTCCATGTAAAATATTATCTACCCAAAAGCACAGATACTAATTTCATAAATTTCCAAAAGATAAAGGATATCTTGAAAGTCTGGAATTTGATGGAAATATAAGAATGCGATGAAAGACCTTTGTATTGTGTAAGAGGTGGTAACGCAGCATGTACAAACTTGAAATAGAAGTAATTATTCTAAATGCTATACAAATTTTGCAAATTGCAAACACACCAGCTAGTTGAATAAAGATCTCATCTGGGTAGTTTAATCAGAAATCGGTAGCAAATCTCTCCGATTTGCGATTAATCGGTAATAGTCGGAGATTAATTGGGAATGATAAAGTTGACATTTCATATGATTGAAAATAAAAAATGTAAAATCTCATCTCTTAAGATCCTCCAAAAATAACTAAAGATCATTTATTTATGATGAAAAATACTAAATAATCTAAAAGTATTTAGTTAAGTGAATATAAATAGGGACAATTTTGATACAATTAGAAAATTTTATCCTTATTTAAGAAAATATAATAAATTAAGAATACTGGTGTTATTATTCTGGTAATAATTCTTTTAAATTGAAGCATATTCTCCCTTTTTTAATTATTTATAATAGTATCATTAGCCTTTTTTTTTTAACACAAAATCATCAATCAAAACTCCAAAAAAAATATTGAAAAACTAAACATAGATTAAAAAAAGAATTGGGCGGTTTTTGAAAAATTGGAAATCTGTCAAAATCGCCTCAAAATCAATTAAAGCAGTCAAAAATCAGCCAAATCAAATCGTTCAAACAGCGATTTACGATTAGGACCCCACAAAATGGAAAACAGAAAAGTGTTTTTTTTTTCCTGAGCATTTTCAAACATATCTAAACAGTATTCTGACCAGCTAATGAAACAAGTTTTTCATAGACAAGTATATATTTTCTAGAAAGAATTTTAAGCAACTATACTTAAAATATCTACATAACTTGAAACTTTGAATAACTGAAATTGAGTTAAGTGTATTCTGACAAGCCAAAAAAGCATATGTAACCTACCTTCCACCAGGGGACTTGGGTAATTCCAGAGACTTCACAAGAGATGATGGACCAACTCCAGTAGACCATACTAACAACCCATAAGGTACCTCCGTGCCATCATTAAGGATTAGCTTTTGAGGATTTACATCCTTGACAACCCCACGCACAAGACGAACTCCTGACTGAGAGATACTACTAAATGAGAAGATGAAAGATCCTAAATAATTGCGAGTCAACAATATTTATATCCCTACATGACTTTTAGAATATTGAAGTTATCTATAGAACTCAATGTGAGAAATTCCAAGCTGACAATTGACAGAGAATATATATTTCAGGTATACAACCACAATGTCTTTACATTATATCTCACCTTTGACAACTGCTTTGTAGCATAGTGTCGGAGTCGATCATCAAAGGAAGATAATATCTCATTTGCCTATGAAGACAATAAAAACTCGATCAATTCAAAATCTCTCCAGTACATATTTGAAAAATGGAACTTCAAAGCAAGAACGATCCTAAATATGCCATCAATTCAATTACAAAGTATTTTTCGGCAAAAGAAGCTTGCATTAACATCCATAAAACTACAAATACATAGAAGGGAGAAGTCATTTTATTATATTTAAATAACAATAATAGTAGTTCAACAAACCTCAATCAATGTAACATGAATATAATCTTTTACATGGGCATATCTTTGTCGAACATCTTTCATGATGAAATCACTAAGTTCACCGCTGAACTCAACTCCCGTGGGACCACCTCCCACAACAACACAATGTAGGAGTCTGCATTTTTCTTCTTCTGATATCCCTGCCTCCACACCAAACCACAAAATACAACCACATTGAAATCCCATTTCATAGGATTCTCCCAGGAAAAAAAAGAAAGAAAAGAAATAACCACAGCAACTCACCAGGAACATCAGACAGCATCAAGTTCAGGAGTAACTTCCTACGAATTTCCTGAGCATGATGAACTTCACGAAGAAAAGTCGCATTTTCTTTCACACCATGTATGCCAAAGGTCGAGGCCTCAGCTCCCAATGCAACTACCAACTTGTCATATGAGATTTTAAATTTCCACGGCTCCAAGGTCTTCACTTCGTCAGTAAGAGTCTCGCAGTGCACCTTCATTGCCCACAACCAAAAATTTACAATAGCCCTTATAAGCTCAAATTTTCAGTACTCAAACTTACAACAAATGCTACATCATTCAGTAAATTAATATTTAGGCCGAGTTTGGTAAAGAATATTGTACTGTGCAACAAAAGCTAGAGTACAAAATATGGTAGAAAAATAATCTTAAGTCGTGAGATTATAAATTTATAAGAGTATAAACTAACATTAACTATGTGTTTGGTGTAGCGTTTAAACACTAGCTTATACGCTAGAAAATAAGCTCACCAAACTCTACACTAAATGGTGCCTTAATCATCAATTACTGTAATTATAAAGCATCCGCTTTTCTGTCCAAGATCATCATACAACTACAAACCCTCACAAGATTGATATAAACTTCAATGCCCTGCATCAAACTCATGAATTCAGAACAAAAAGTCATAAACTTGGTTCAAATTCTGCACAAAAACCACTGCAAACAACAAATTGCAGCATTCCCACAAAAATAAACGAATCAAATCATGAAAAATGAAAGAAGCAAAAACGTACCACATGATTATCAGCATCAATCCCAGTACAATTCGAGAGAAAAAAATAAGACCCGGGTTCCGTTGAAATAGCGGGTTGAATCCTGGCAATGGGTTCGGCCACGGACCTGAACTCGAGCGTACCAACACAAGTAGACGCCAAGAGAGGCGTAAACACCATGTGATTCCTTGGAGACACGCAAATGACGTCGTACAAACTCGTGTCAATCCCCTTCATTAGCCTGCATCCCGCCCAGCCCGAACCCAGCACCACCACCCTCGGCTTCTCATTTGACTTCGTGGGCCCCAGCCCCGAGTACTGCGTCACCTGCACCGTTGACGCTGATGACGTGTCAGTGGTGTAGTGTGAGAGGCAAGTGAGTATCAAGTTGCTGGGTTTTATTAGTGATGATGTGTATAATTTTGTAGTGGGTTTTTTGAGCAGATGCTTGAACAAAGACATAACTGAAGCTTTGTGTTTATTTTTTCAGAGACAGAAAGTGCACACAGAGATTCAGATAAGAAAGAAAGTTGCCAATGCTATGCGGTTCCGATGATTTTGGGGTATAGTTTGTTTTGGTTTGCTGCTTAATTGTTGACGCAGACAATTATGAATTTGGTTACGTGGCGAATCAAGCATGTGCCACACACATGATGGTGACTGATCCCTTGTACTTTTTGCACGTGGATGCCACGTCAGATGAACTGTCAGGTTGTCAGTACTCTAGAAGATAATGTCAATGCTGTCAAACAGAGGGTATTGATTACTTGAGGGTATGATTTGGAATTTTAACAGAGTTGTTTATATATGAAGTAGAAGAGTGACGAGCAAGAAAAAATCTAAACCGATTTTGATACAATCTGAATCTGGGATGAGTGAAGAATAATAATGCAATCTTAGCCATTCAATTTTTTTCTCCATCTCTGCAATTCAGCTAGCAATGTCTTTGGCCAGCAACATTCTCTCTGTCATTACTGGCACTTTGAATCAGCTAATGCCTAAGAGCGACTTCTATGCTTGAGTCATTATCGCTTGTTTAGTGGACATGGGCTCTTCTCTTCTCATAACTAGGCTGCATTGGTGATCCACTTCCATTGGCCCAACTTTCTAACTTCCACAGAAATGCGGTATAAAATATTTAATGAGCTTTCCTTGAATATCTCTTCAGAGTTCAGAGGGATCTTGCTTAAATATCTACGAGTAATGCTACTATATTCGATAACGATTTGGTATGTGTATATATCGAACATAATAATATTTTTGAACATCTATATTATATTATATTATATTCGAGAGCAAAAACCAAGTTGCTACTTTATTACAAAATAGTTCATCTCTTTTTATTTTTGAAGAGTGATCATTGTATCATAAGAGAATAATTAAAAACCATCAAGCACGGATAGTAGGATTGAATTGTCATAAGGTTAGAAAATCTAATTCTCGTCTCCATTAATTCTCATCCAACCCAAGCGTAATCTCCAATGGGCATTGTTTGATGGTATAGGACTTATGATTTGGCCTACAGGTCTTGAGTTCGAATTCTCGGGGTTCGTTTTTTGTAAGAATCTATGACAGCCGAAGATTTTACTTGTTCCGCTTAAACCCGAGTCGGGTGATTTTACAGCCGAGTTTCAAAAAAAAAAAAAATCCATAATTTCATGTTCTAACATCAATTTATTGTTTTGTTCAATTGTTCTTCTGGCCTACAGTTTGAAATCAACTAACAAAAAATATATTATCGAAGGATTAAATATGATATTTTAACAAAAAAAAATAACAGTTTTAATTTACAAACTTTTGAATAATCAATTCATATGTAAAATTCTTGCATTCATTACCATCTAACAATGCGTTTTTCCTTTTACTACACAATAGAGATGAAATGGGACAATAAAAATCAACAATGATATGTATACAAAAAATAGCATAAAAATTGGGACAAAATCACTAAAAGACATTTAGTTAAAAGACCAACAATTTTATTTGTCTATGAGTGATTTTGTGTTGATTTTTGTACTAATTTTTGTGGATGTATCATTTTTGATAAAATTTTATCAAGGAGCCAACTGTAAAAATTATTTTCCAGTCCATTCTGGATCTCATCAAAGAGGAAATGATATTTTCTTCCATTTTAGAATTTATTTTTACTACTTAGTCCCTACTAAGTAATAAATACTCCAATTCATCTATGATGTCAAAAAAAATAAAAATTGGAAACTTCGCCGTCAAATCATCCAATCCGAGTTTAAGTGGAGCAGATAAAAACCTCGAATGTCCCACGATCTTATAAGAAGTGCACCCATCAATTCGAACCTAAGACTTTGACAATCAGATCCAAAATCTTATGCCACCAAGTCAAACTCATTGGGACGATGTTCAAAAAATTATTGTAGGATAAATATGATATATATTTGCATATACAAATTAATTATCACAAAATTCCAAGAATTAAAAAAAGTTAATTTGTTAATATTTTGATTATACTGAGAGTTAGCGAGCGTACGATTTATTTGGTACATAAAACAAAGATATTATATAGCAGCTCCTTTTGTACAAAACAAAACGAGAGCACGTGCATTTGTATTTTATTTATGCATACATGCATCTTTAATTTTATGAAGGTCAAAAGGAAAGCACTCGAAGGCATGCATCTCACCCTTTCCGGCCACCGCCACCGCCTCCTCTGCCTCCCCTTGACGGAGGATCGTGCCCGCGATTCGCCGATGGCTCACCGTAGTCATCAAGACTTGCCATCAAAGACCTTCCTGATCCCATGGCTACCATTTCATCATCATTCCCTGTTTATTAGATACAGTAACCCAAAAATGCTCATAATTATAATATATATGCCTCCAAGCATAACAATAATTTATTTTAGCTAATTAATAAAGGGTAAAATCAGTCCTTAGAGCTTGTTATTAATTTTTAGTCAGTCATATTTTTCAGGAAGATGTGAAATTAAAACAACTCTATCGTTACTTTTGTCATGTTAAATATTACTTTTATAAGGAAAAGAATACTAATTAATTAATTCTAAAAGATAATCTACCTTCATAAAACAAGAAGTTATTGGTGATTCAAAACAAACAAGTCAGAGATTTAATTAAATCATTGAAAAATGAGTAAATTTAGCATTTGTATATGAACCAAAGTTGTCTCTTATGAAAGTACATTATAATATATATATATATATTAATAAAAATAGAAAATCCATGCGACCAAATAGAAAGAATCTAGCTGGCTTATTGTATTTGCACACAGCACAATAAAAACCCTAATCAAACGTTAATAATTATTCACATTTGAATCAAGCACAAATAATGATGCTTAATTACAGATTCTTGTATCATGACAAGTAAATATGGCAATTAAGGCTTAAATATGACTAAATAAGCACTTGTTAGAAATTTCTTTTCTGCTTTATAAGTGTTAGAAATTAGAACTTTGAAGCATACCCATATAGAAAAAAAAAACATAAAACGAATATGCATGAGCTTGTTTTTGATTAAAGCTATTGGAAGGGGAAAAAAAAGCAGAAGCAAATAACATACCTGAAATGAAAATGGTGTTTCTTGCAGAAGCAAAAGCAAGCAAAAGACACAGACAAAGCCTAAATCCGAACCCCATCTCTGCTACTTTGCTTCGTGCAATGGATAGAGAGGAGTCACAACTCACAAACTATTTATAGACGCGAGGTTGCAATTTTCATGGCAAAAATTAATCCAATTTTATGAGTTGACGTTTACAAATAGTGGGTGCACGTTGGATGCAAGAACTGTTCAAGTAATATTGGCATCTCAGCCGTTCATTTTTTAGTCAACGAGGGTTGCTGTCGCTTCCTTTTCTGAACCTTCCTTTTTCAAAATGTCATAATTTTTTTTTTTTCAAAATCGTTGGAAATCATACCGCCAAACCACTCATCCCGTACTTAAACGGAGCAGTTAAAATCTCCGGGTATCTCAGACTCTTATAAGAAACGCACTTCCTAAATTCGAACCCAAAACCTCAAAATGAGATCATGAGTTTTAGAATAATTTTTTAGACTCCCAAGTGTATTTTTTCTAATAAAATAAAGAATTTGAATTTGCTCATGCAGAGCCGATTTTGGTGTTCTCATGATCGAAGGTGAATTTTATTTTTTTCAAGGTACCAGCCATAGTAAAATATTATAACAATGAAAATTTAGGACTCATAACTATTAATTATTTATAGACTATAATAAAAAAAATTCGAGAATCATAAGTCCGTCTATAACAATGATCGGCTTTGTGCTCGTAGTTTATATATATGTGTGTGTTTTTACTTTCTGTCTACTGCTCCTTGATTTCTACTATCAAAAGCAATAATCTGACTTTTGATCACTACAGCTTGGCAAGATTTTGATGCTGGCCACACACTACACTAAACAAAGTGCTTGTGAATGAGGATGATAAATGATCATTTTACTATTATTTTGACTTCGTTAGCATGTTATTTGTTTATAATAATCATATTATTAATATTTCCTTTCTGGGTAATGGGTTCATCGTACCGATAGCTTTTTAAGCTATTAGGGTCAAAATTAATTATTGTTTGAAAGAGCAGTAATTAATGAGTCTCAACTCCACAATGAGCAGTAATTTTGTCATAAATCTTTGACAGAGAGGACACAATAATATAATTATTCTAAATTAGGTTGTTTTTTTAAAAGGTCAATTAGGTTTTTTGTTAATTCATTAGTTTAATTAAGTTTTGTTTCTTTATCACGTGCATGTTGCATATCTATAATCCAAAAAAAACAAAGAGCTTGCCTTGTAGTCAAATCTAAAATAAAACAGAACAGAACAGAACAGAACTGTTTATGCCATCAGCAAGCTTCACAGAACAAAAGAGGACAGAACTATGTATGGCATCAGCAAGGTTTTTTCTATTCCTTTAATCATTTGGTGAGTGAAAGGTCGTGGTTTCCTGGGAGTTGAAAACAAAAATGATCAAACAGTTTTCAAACTTGTCGACAACTTCCCAATTTTGCACCATATTTGGTGACTGATGATGGAATTGTGATCCTGTGTTGAAGTCAAAATTCATGTAAAAACCCACCAAAATGCAATGCTTCAGCCTTTCATGAAAGGCTATGACTAGAAGCACTTTTGATAGTGCAGTGCTGCCACTGAAGTGAATTGCCATCTCTTGTGACATTTGGCCACCATGAATATGCAAGTGCAATCCCATGACTTCACAGCTCAACTTTGAATAGCTTCCATCCAGAATATGATCAACATTTATAAGAGCAGATAATTCAATAAAAGGAAAACAAATGAAGCAAACCCAGATGAGTCCACTGTTTGATTCAAATATCAACATGAAAGTCCATCAAATGATGCTGGCTACCCATTGTGATAAAATGAGAAATATCAAACAGAAGCAAAATAACATTGATCCTGGCCAAACAAAGTGCATACCATCCACTACAATGATCAATGTTAACCAAAGTGTCCATACCATCATCTGCTCCACTATTGAGATCTCATACATATTAAACTCAAAATTAAGTAATAATTGACATGATGAAAGTGATTATCTCAGCAGGTGTTTCTATTACAGAGATGTTCAAATAAAATCCAAATCCATTAGAATATAAGCAGGTGTTTCCACTTTCCATAATTGATTAAAGACTAGTCATCTCAAACTAATGAACAAGGTTGCAGTTACAGAAACATTTACCGGAAAATCATCATCTTTTTTTAAACCCATATTTCTTACGTTCGTAAAACAGGTCAGTTTTGGCACTCCCCAAGTTAACAATTTTTGGACAGCCATCCCTGTCTTTCTCTTGCTGTGTACACTCTTTGCAATAATAGGCATCAGAGATTCCCACTCCTCCACAGATAACACATCGACCCTGAAAGGACCCATAGTTGCATTCATCACAGACACGCACGAGTGTGCAAGGACGAACATAGGAGTCACAGATCACGCACTTCCCATCACATTTCTCACAGAGTCGTCCAATGGCAATACCCGGCTGCTTCCTGCACATGATCAAATCAGGATGGTGCTTGGCCATGGTTTCTACAAAAACAAGCTTCTAGCTCTTTCGTCCTACTCCTACACGCGCTTGTGGCCTGCAGATATATATCAACAACCAA
>SKCR01055176.1:0-45375 GCA_019454045.1 Zanthoxylum bungeanum | reverse complement strand
AAGGGGTTCTAGGTGAGAACCCGAAAGGGTGGTCTCAGTGGTAAAGGCTTTGGGCTTGAGTGGTTTGCTCTCTCTCAGGTTTAAGGTTCGAATCCCACTAGATGCATTTCCTTAAGGTCATGCCCCATGGTGTGAAAAGCCAGCGACTTACCCTGATCTGTGTTGGGAAACTTCTGAGGACACGGGGCACAGGTCCCGGAGATTAGTCGAGTTGCGCGTAAGCTGGCCCGAACATCCCGATTATCCCAAAAAAAAAAAAAAATTATAGGTGAGATCATATCACAAAATCAAATACTTTTGTCCCGAACCGGCTTATTACTGATAATATCATAGCGGGATATGAGTGTCTTCATAAAGTTAGACAAAGGAAGCAAGGGAAGTAAGGATGGGTGGCATTAAAGCTCGACATAAGAAAAGCGTATTGATCGAATTGAGTGGGCTTTTCTAGATTCGGTTTTGGCAAAATTTGGGGTTTCTCAATGTTGGAGAAACTTGGTTAGTAATTGCATATCTTCAGTGGTTTTTTCAATGGTGTTGTATGGAGAAGTCAGAGGCACTATCAAATCGAAAAGAGGATTGAGGCAAGGCTGTCCCCTTTCTCCGTATATGTTCATTCTTTGTGTCAAATCATCGACAAGTTTACTATAGCTAGTTGAAAGAGAGAAGATGATTAGTAGAGGTGGGTAAAAAAACCGACCGAACCGAACTAAATCGGACCGAATTTACGATTTTTTTTCTAACAATTTGATTTGCGGTTCGGATTGGCCCACCCCAAACGATTTACGGTTTGGTTCAGGAGCTAATCCGAACCGCACCTATTAAACCGAACCGTTATAATTAAAAAAAAAGTATATATTTTTATAAAAAAAAAATTAAAGTTTCTTTTAATTTTATTATATGTTTTCTTTTTATTAGTATGTTAACCTTTTTATTCTTAAATTGTTTGTTAATACTTTTATTCTTCAATTTATTTGTTAATACTTTTATTCTTAAATTTTTTGTTTTACGGTAGCATCATTATTCTTGAAAGTAAGATGTTGGCTTTGTTTCTTAATTAGAATGATGGTAGCATCGTTATTCGAGGTAATTTTTAAAAATACAAGAATTAATTGTGCCTCATTTTTTTAATCATTTATGGAGTGCATGTGTTCCCTGAAGTCACAGCTTACACTCTAGCACTTCATACTATTTGTTGGATAGAGTAGTTTTTTTTCCTTTGTCTTCGCTTAAGTGGATGAAAATTTATTTTAAATATAATAATCTGTAAACCGAACCGAACCAATCCGTGGGTTGAATTTTGGTAAGAATTTATCAGTTTCACACTTATTTTTTAGTTGATGACTCTCTAATATTTACCAAAGCTGATGTTAAACAATGCCAGAACTTGAAAGAGATTTTTGATAGTTATGTGATGGCTTCGAGACAAATTTTCAATTTCCAAAAATCCTATATTTTCTTTAGTCCAAATACTAGTGTAACTCTGAGATTGGCTAAGCAGAACATTTTAGGCCTCAATGCCATAAGAAGTATCTAGGGTTACCTTCGATGGTAAGTAGAGACAGAAAAACCTTGCTTGCAGAAGTAAAGAATAAGGTGTTGGGAAAGATTAATGGGTGTCATGCTAAGTGGTTTTCGTATGCGATGAGTGTGTTTAAAATGCCAATAGGTATATGTGAGAAGATTCAGAAAAGACTTAATGCATTTTGGTAGGGGTTGTCAGATATAGGTAGGAAGATCTATTGGGTCAGTTTGGAGAGGATCAGTAAAGCCAAAAAAAAAAAAAAGGGGAATACGTTTCAGAAACTTTGAAAGGTTTAACCGAGCATTGCTTGCAAAACAAAGGTGGAGAATTTTATAAAACCATAGGTCACTGGTTGCCTTGATTCTAAAAACAAGGTATTTCAAAAAAAAAACCAGTTTCCTCAGGAAGATTTTAAAGAATTGTGTTAGGTGGAGAATTGGAAATGGTGAGAGTGTATCGATTTATGGGAGCAATTGGCTTCCCCGAATGAATATGCCTAGCCCTTGCCTTGCTCATCTATGACCCTTCATGCGAAGCCAAAGCTAAAGATCTAATGGAGAATGGATGCTGGAACATGGATCTCATCAACAAAAGTGTTAATGAAGAAGAGGTAAATATGATTCTATCCATCCCATTGTTTAGATATGCTGTGGAAGATGAGTAAATGTTTGGTACAATAGTGGTATGGATGACGTGGTACCACCAATCAATTAAAAAATAATATGTTTAATTTTCTTCATATTTTTTAGTTGTTTTTTGACTTTTTAGCACGAATGGCAAAAGATGATTGGCTTGTTGCATGGATGACGTGGTACCACTGTTGCACCAAAGATTTTCTCGTGGAAGATAGGATATGTTGGAGTTTGAGAAAATCTTTGGTGCAACAGAGGTACCATGTCATCCATGCAACAAACCAATCGTCCATTGACACACGTGCTAAGAAATTAAAAATAACTAAAAAATAGGTATTAAATTATACATGTCATTTCCTAATTCGCTGGTGGTACCACGTCACCCATACCTCTGTTGCATCAAAGATTTACTCGTTGGAGTTTTGATAAAAGAGGATTTTTTTTCTCAGTTAAGTCAGCTTATTATAACCACATGAACAACAACAGCTCGTGTTCCTCATCTAGCCAGAGTTTGTGGAAAAGGATTTAAGGCTTAGACATCTCTCAGAAGATTGAAGTGTTTATATGGAAGGCTATCTCATCAGGATGGATACCAACAACAGAAGTGTTAAAAAGAAAGTAAAATTCTAAATTCAGATGTTTGTTTACGATACAGACAAGCGGTGGAGACATTGAACCATGCAATTCCAAAATGCAGCTATGAAGATTATTCTTCAGTATTCATCTGCTTTCCCCCTCACGTTTACTATTCAGATGAAGATGGAATTTGATCTTCATATGGTAATTATATGACTATTAATTCTGTTTATAGTATCGGATAATATAATAAAATTGATATTGATACAATACTTTATACATCCAAGTATATTTTTTTTAGGTTGTTAGATTTTTAAATTAATTTAACTATCATAGAGTCCGCCCTATTTAAATTAATTGAATTAATTTATCCATTTCAAATCCGTGGCTATTTCATTTCTAAATCTTGAAATAGAATTTCCGGTCGCTAAAATTGTAACTTCTTATAGTGTCCCTCTATTTTTTGCATCTGTATTTCACGTTATGCGCTTGTATTTTTGGACAAAAACTGGTGCATATGAGAGGAAACTCGACACACATTCAATTTTTAAAACAACCAACTTTATAATAATACTTATAATTGATACCCTTAAACTTCAACAGAATTTTATTATTAATTGGGTTTGACTTTAAATAAAATTTGGGTGCAAACAATATTATTCCTATCCTAGAAAAAAAGAAACAAGGAATGAGGATGCCGATGAGTGGGGTGCTCATTAAAAAATGGGTTATTTACGTTTTACTACTAAAGTTATGATAAAATAACAATTGGGTACTATGAATATTAACCTATTAATTTTACTACTAAACTTATATAAAATTTAACATTTTACTATTTTTCCATCCAAACCGTTAGTTGACCGTCAGTTGACCATGACATCATGCTGACATCGTAAGGATAAAAGAGTTTTAACCCACAAATTATTATAATTATAAATATTCTAAAAAAATTAAGGCTAATTTTGTCATTACGAAAGGAATAACAAAAATAAAAACTAAAAAGATATTGACAATACGATTACACATTGTCTTTATTGTTCCCCTCCACTGCCAAGAATATAATGAAACTTCATTGCCAAGAATATAATGAAACAAAGAATTAATGATACTTGAGTATATCTCTTTTATTGTTATGCTTTAAAATATTTTAGATATATGAGAATATTAATTATTAAATTATTTTGGTAAATTAATTTCTTTATTTTGTTGGGTTTTATAGACAGTTAAGAGACTAAAGTATTTTTATAAATGTTATTGTTGATTGCATCTCTTTTATTGTTATATATAAGATTTAGATATGTTTTTAAAGGGTATATTGTAATTTTCACTTTTATTTTATTTTGAGGATAAAACAATCTTTTTAAACGTCAACTGACGGTCAACTAACGGTTTAGATGGAAAAGTAGTAAAATGTTAAATTTTACATGAGTTTAGTAGTAAAGTGTAATATGTTAATATTTATAATATCCAATTGTTATTTTATCATAACTTTAGTAGTAAAATTTAAATAACCCTGAAAAAATTGAGGATATTTTCGGGAAAAATTAAAAATTAGAATTTTATTGAAATGGCAAAAGCGCACACAAAATAAATTCTCTCTTCTCCGGGCCCACATAGGCCAGTTGATCCCAAATTTTTTGTAGGGGGCTTGCCGTATTTATTTTTTATATATCGGTCGGTCGTGTCCCTTTCAAAAAAATTTGCATCCCATTTACAAAAACGAAAATTCTCTAAAAATACTAAATTTTTTTGAATAATTTGGTAGCTGAAATTTTTTTTAATACCAAAAATACTTATATCTTTATTGAATAATGATTAATAAACACTCAAAGACATAAAAATTTTCTTACAATAATAAATAAAAATTAAATTGTAGTTTATAAATTATGTCCAATGTGTATCTTCAAAATTCATCTTTATTATATTTACTTTTTCTCTCACTTTCTAACACCCGAATCGAATAAATGATGTTTGATCGTCTATCTATTTTATAATTAGCCAGCAATTAATACAGGCACATGAAAAAAATTCTACAACTGTAATATCAAATTACCCATATAAAAATCCAATAATATAATTATCACACATGTTAAATAAATAATAATTTTATTTAACACAATTCTTATATATTATATATTTATTAATTGATGATATCATGTCACCCATATAAAGATGGTATCGAAAAATTGCTTACGATGGATAACCTATTCACAACAATTGTGATTTGCCATCAAAATCTTGAAAATTCTCAGAGTCAATTGTTGTGATTAAAGTCAAAAGGAGATTTGGAAAATTTTCTCCAAATTTGCTGATTTTGAGAGTATTCGACTATTATTAATTAAAAAAAAATCTCATTTCCTCGGACTTTCCTACGTTGTGTGGATATAAAATAAGCATCTCATATAGCCATTGGGTTATTACAATTGCATGCGCAGTACAGTGAAAAGGATCGATCGATGGAGTGGTACGTAGAATTGAAATCTGTCCTCCAAATTATCATCAACCTCGTCTTTCATCAATTCTTAAACTACGATGATAATGACCAGGCCCTCATCATTCTTGATCAGTATCCCATCATCATCATCATCATCATCATCATCATGAGTTTATTCACCTCAATCAAACAAGCTTTCGTCATCAAGTGCTTGAGCTTCTTATCACTTGTCCTTTGCATGGTATGTTATTTAATATCCTCAAGTGCTTCTTCTTTGGCTGCCTCCGATCAATCCCACCTCTCGTTTTCCGTTTCACTTTCCAGCAGCAGCAACAACAACAACAGCAGCTACCATCTGATGTTCCAGCTGAAGTACAACTTCATGAACATGCCATGCCCAACGTGAATATATAATGGAATTAATTATTGCAGATAGATACTCAGTACTCCAATGTACGTACGTAGTAGCCTCCTCATTAATTAGTTAGTTACTACTTACTTGGTAACTACGTACCACTTGTATGTTTCTATATATGCATTTTATAATGTGCTTATGTTTCTCCATCTGTTTATGAGACCAGCTTCTGGTTGCTGTTTTTATGTGGGTGGCTTCGAGTGCCATCTTTTGTTTCTCTGTCGTATGCGGCAACACGTCCTTAAGATACTTCCCCGTGTCGTTTAACCAAGCAATTGGTTCATAGGCGCCGTTTTTTTACAGCAATTTTTGATTTTTTAATCACCTGCAAGAAAGAATCTACTGAGGCTTACTGTACATTGATGTTTATATTGTAGTAGCTAAAGTGAGAGAGTTTGTAAAACTTTAAATGAAAGTGTGTGTGAGTATATCATTTTTGTTATATTGTATTGGCTAATAACAGTGAGCATTTGTTTCACTTATTTGGGTTCTTGGTTTGTATCAGATACAAATCCGGGCGTGCTTTAAAATATGTTGTTCAAAGGCTATTGTTAACTTTTTGAGGCTGAGAAATTGCATTCTATGAATTCACTGCTTCCATTTACATGGCTACATTGATTTTCACAGAACACACTAGTTTTTTTAACATCATGTTTTCGTTCGTTGTAACTTCAGATAATTCAATGCAATATACCAATCACTTTATTAACCCATCTAATTAGCCAGCCCAACAAAGCCCAAGTATCCGAGTCCACTCACTGTTTCGCCATCGTATGGCAACATTAATTGTCGGTTTATATAATAAGAAACGAAATGTTGAATTACAATCAGGATAAAATTATTTATGTAGTTGTATGAATCTTAAGCGAAATCAAGTAGTGCTCTTATTTGTCAGAATGAATTACTAACAAATTATAAAAATACTCTTAATTAAAATTACATTTTAATTAATTAATTATTATTATTTTTTATTAATTTATCATGAATTATTAATTTTGATATTAAATATTAATTGATAATTAATTTTTTTATTAATTATTTGTTATTTATTACTAATAAATAAATATTTAATTACTAATAAATTATAATTTTTTTATTAACATTAATAATAAAATTTGAATTTACGATTCCACATTAAGTAGAACTTAGATTCCGGTTGAACCGGAACCATATGGAACGGTAACCTTACGATTTCATCTGGTTCGGTTCCTATTCGGTTTTTATTCCGAACCGAAATCTTGATCGGGTCTACCTATTCTCATCTCACTCATGGAATGAAAATCTCATTTCTAATTTCTCATTCCTAATTTGAGCGGGACCCATCAATTTGATTCTCATTTTTTTGAAATCGCTGGAAATCTCGTCGCCAAACCTTTAATTTTGGGCTTAAGAGAAATAGGTAAAATCTCCGGCTATCACATGTTCTTACATGAACTCTACCCATAACCTCAAGATGAGATCATAAACCTAAACCATCAAGACACGTTCTTTAAGGACTTAATTCTCATTTCCTAAACCTATTTAAATAAATAAACACCAATTATCACTCTCATTTCCTATTTCCATTCCTCACTACACAAAGTAAACACAACGAAACATTTTAGTGCTTCTCTGTATTTTATCAAGCTTCAATTTACTTTTA
Source organism: Zanthoxylum bungeanum (assembly GCA_019454045.1). Classification (NCBI taxonomy): domain Eukaryota; kingdom Viridiplantae; phylum Streptophyta; class Magnoliopsida; order Sapindales; family Rutaceae; genus Zanthoxylum; species Zanthoxylum bungeanum. Next base: position 38,154 of record SKCR01055176.1, on the reverse strand, counting down.
ATTGTCTTATCTCAAGCAGAAGATTGGTACTTATGCACCAATAATTGGCAACTTGTGGTATCCAAGGCAGCTTAAAAGTAGAATGTTCCGGCTGGATCCCAATGGATCCGAATTTTTCAGATCCCAACAAATCTAAATCTCTATTAATAAAAATATAGATCTAAATTTACTTAAAATGATTCGTAATGATTCGGATCCATATTCAAGAGAATCCGAAATCCAAATATAAAATTAAAAAAGGATAAAATATTATTTTCATTTATGATTTTATTATAATTTTATATTTAGATTTTGATTATTTTAGATAAATTTTGAATTGTAAATGTTGTTTTAGATATTAAATTGCTATTATTTAGTATGGATGTTATTTTTTTATTTCAATTTAAAATTAAATAATTTGAAAATAAAAATGAAAATATATTTTTTTAGGATCTGGATACCTGAAAATCCGCAATGATAATACCCGCATCTGGATCTGTATAAAAATATATGAATTCGTATGCGGATCCAGATCTATAAAACTTAATGCGAATCCAGACCCGAATCTATATTTTACCATCCATACTTAAAAGTATGTTATATAAGAGAAACTCCAAAAAAACTCTATTAAATGTACTCTTCACATACTTATTTGCTTAGCGATATGGCAAATTAAAGACTAGAAAAATAAAATTTAATTCCAAAAGATTCTTCAAAAAAAAATATATTTATATTATTTTAATCAAAAATTTCCTCCATCAAATTTAACTACCCTCTATTTTTCAATAATTTAACAACTTTCTAATTTTTTACCTCCAACAAATTTAATTACCCTCTAATTTATCTTTTGAAGTATTTTAAATTTTTTTACAATTTATATTATTTGTTACACAAATTATTTATCATTCCACTTATTCAAACCTAATTAATTTTATTCTCAATTCTATTGTTTTCTTTAATGGTTAATAATTTTATTCAATAAATTAATATAAATTAATGATTTTGAGTAGAAAAATTTTGGATAATCAATTTGATCCATTTTGATCAAATCCACTAAAAATGAGGAAAATTGAAATGATAAATAGTAATAAAATTTGTATTGAAATGTATATGAGTTTGATATTATTATAAGTATAAAAAAGAGTTGTCGAGAATTATAACTATTTCTTATATTATTTTAATATAATCATTATTAATAATTCCAACACCACCATTAAAAAAATGAGAAATAAAATATTATATATTATTATTTAAAGAGAAATAATTGTTCAATATAGAGGAATGATAATGTAAATTTACACTATAAAAAAATAGGTCAAAGTACAAAATTTTGAAGTTAAAGGTTATTAGCGTCGAAAATTTTAGACATTAAAACATGGACGAGAAAGAGAATTAGTTTCGAAATAAAAAATTTCGACGCTAAAGTATAACATTTTACGTCAAAAAATTTCTACACACTAAAACACGTATTAGGCGACGAATATTTTCGACGTCAAAAAGTTGACATTTAGCGTCGAATATTTCGACGCTAAGGGTATAAGAAAATTATTATTACAAATTAATTTCAAACTAATTTCATTACAAAAATAATTAAATTTTTTATAAAAAATTATTACAATTTTGTTATTAAAAAATTATAATAATGATATTTTTATTGATATAAAACTAAAATTACAAAATTTATTACAACACAAAATAAAAATAATAAACAAAATGATAAAATATAATTTTCTACATAATTTATCCATCTTCACTTTCATATTTTTCATCTTCACTTTCATTTATTTTTCATTTCTTCACTATCTTCATTTTCATCATTTCTTCATCTTCATATTCCCCTACAAAATAAATAAATAAATATTAGATGTTAATATAAAATACAAAAAATCAAACAAAATATTTAAGGAAAAATAATTTCAGAGAGGAAATAAGAGTATGAGAGAAAGAAAGTGAGAATATCAGAAATGAAAGAGCAAATGAATTTATAGGAAAAAAACCTTTAGCGACAAAATAGGTTTTCGTTGCTAAAGGTCCTCACATAGCGGGAATTATTTCCGCCAAAATTTTGTGAATTTTTTGACTTTTAGCATTGAAAATTTGTCACTAAATGTCAAAAATTTAAATACAATTTTATTATGAGATCAATTCAAAATTTAGAAAGCGGGAATTCGAAAATTTTAAATTTGACCTTTAGCATCGAAATATTTGACTTTTAGCGTCGAAAATTCGTTGCTAAATGTCAAAATTTTAAATCTAAGTTTATTAAGAGATAAATTCAAATATTAGAAAGTGGGAATTTGAAAATTTTAAAATTAATCTTTAGCGTCAAAATTTTTGACTTTTAGCGTCGAAAATTCGTCGCTAAATGTCAAAAATTTAAATCTAATTTTATTATGCGATAAATTCAAATTTTAGAAGGGGGAATTCAAAAAATTTAAAATTAACCTTTAGCGTCGAATTTAAATTTCGATGCTAAAGGTTGACCCTTTAGCGTACAAAAAATTTTCGACGCTAAAGAGTGGACCATTTAGCGTCCTAATAATATTTCAACGCTGAATGGTGGAACATTTAGCGTCGAAATAGAAATTTGACTTTAAAACATCAATCCTTTAGCGCCAAACAATTATTTCGACACTAAAAGATAAACATTTAGCATCGAAATTTAAATTCAACGCTAAAGAGTTGACCTTTTAATATCGAAACTATGATTCAACGCTAAAGTGTTACATTTTAGCGTCGAAATTTAAATTCGACGTAAAAGGATTTATTGTTTGGACGCTAAAAGTCCATTTTATTGTAGTGTTAATTCGAAGAATCAATGTCGCTTTTAAAATAAACTTTGATGATATAACTCATCATTTAAACAACAAAATAATATTTGATGAGTTTTTTTGGAATTGATCTAGAGTGAAATAAATTATAAACAACTTAACAGAAAAAAGTGCTGGTAGTCGAAAAATGAGAAACGAATCTGAATTCGTGGTTGCCACTGTCAAATGAGTCCGACCAGGGCCCGGGCTTTATCCGGCCCGTTTTAAAAAGAATTAAAATTAAAATTAAAATTAAAAACATGCAAATACAAAATAGATGTCATTTGTTTCAAGATAATTCACAAATACATTAAAATTTTAGTCTATAAATTAACAATTCAAATACTACAAAGTATAAATAATAAGTAAAAAAAAAAAAAAAAAAATTTAGCCCGGGCTCAGGCTAAATATGTTGAGCCCGAGCCGGACTTCTACAACTACGGCCCAGCCCGGCCCGCCCGGATTTTTTGATCCCGGACCCGGACTTTTTCCTCCTTACGCAAATCACGCTTCTCTTCCGAAACCCCATCAAGTAAATTTGATTTTCTGATTTTGCAGCAATTGGTTCCTGTAGAAGATTGGTAATGGAGTTGTTACATTTCTACTTCTCATTCTTTTCTTTTTTTTTTTAGGTCAGCATTTTGGGTTGATTTTGATTAAATTTGTTTGTCATTTTTTAGATGGTTGTTCAAGTCATATATTCAAATCCAGAGAATATATTTGTTATAAGAGCTTGAGATAATCAGAAATTTTATTTATTCCATTTAAATCCGAATCAACTTATTTGACGGTTGAGTTTCCTAAAAGTTTGAACAGTTTATTAGTGGCATAGGAGGATAAATCAACTTAAGCATTGGGTGGATTTGCTCTTATTCTTGAGCCCAACACAGAACCGATTACATTCTAAGGAAAATCTTCAATATGTTTAATGTTTTAGTTTTTTTTTTTTTTAAATACTGTTATCAAATAACATTTCTACATACACATATGACATATAGTGGCAGATAAATAACTATTCATAGCATTCACGGTGTCCCTCTTTCCCTTGCCTAGCTAAATATTACTCTTTTCACTACTCGTTCATGTTTTTTTTTTATATCAACCTTAATCACAATGTCATCATCTAGATCTAGCATAAGTGAATTTCCAAACCGATTTGTGAGAAATACATTAGCGGATGCAAGGTTTTACTAATTTTATGTATAAAAAGTTATCCAAATCCTAAGTTTTAGAAATGTGATAAATGTAAAGGATTTTGAATGGTTAGAATTCCCGATTTTTTTTCATCTCAAGCTTTATTTTAAAATAAAAGATCACTAGACTATGTCTTGATTATATAATTATCAAAATAGTCTTATTTACAAATCAAAATTATAAAAAATACTTAAATTAAACTAAAACGTTTTGAGTTAAAGCCGTAAAAATATTAAGCACTTTCCCTCATGCAACCAAATACCTCTTCCTACATTGTTGACAGTTATTTTTTGTTCCAGAGACGATTCGGGAGAATCACTCCTCGATCAAACCTCTCTCAAACGGTGAATTTGTTTGGTTAGTTGGGAACCAAATCAATCTTAACAGGTGTAGGAACACAGAAATCCGGCGACGCTGTTCCAAGCTCGCGGCCTAGTTGGGAGTACGAAATAACATGGAGTCGCCACCCGGTGTGAACCGGGACAAAGATTTAAGGCCGCACTCACCCCTCGCAAGGGAAGACCTCAAACCGTTGGGTTCGGAATGGTCCATTACTTATGTCACTTGTGATGATATGATTTGTGCAATAAACTAACCGAGTCTACTCAACATGTATGCTCAAAGATAGCCTACACCTAAGTCCACATGCATACTAATAATAGAACCTATATCTAAATTCGCATACTTCAAAGTAAGTTGTCATAACGGCAAACACGCAATAACATACAATCATCACACAAACATGCTCAATTATCTAATGCGGAAAATAAATAAGAATCTAAGCATAGATATAAATTAAATCCCTAATGTGAAAACAACATAATCATGTATAAAGAAATAACTTTCTATCGACTAAATCATGCTTAAGATAAATAACATACTAACAACCTAATCATGCTTTAATAACAAATAAATAACCTACGAACTACAACATGCTCAAACACAAGTTTGGATGAGACGAAATACGTGTCTCTTAAGTGGTACGTGGTGTTGTATCCCGAGTACAAACCGCACTACCGTCCATTCGGATTCGGCTACGGAATTTACGTCCGGCTTTCCATCCTATATACCATAAAAGGGAACACATATTCCGCTCATCGAACAATCACATCATGCCTCGAACGACTCTCATGTGATAATATTTCTAAAATAAATAAAATAAACGAAAGATAATAAATAAAAGGGTGCCCTCGGGTCTAACCTCTTTTGTCGTCTCTCGAAAGCGCGTTACACAGCCGTCAGAATGGTTGTTGCTCCGCAACTTTTCTGGTTCACTAATCCAACCTTTTTCCTCGCTGTTTTGCTGCTCGGGCGGCTGTTTTTACTTCGTTTCACTACTGTTTTGCTGCTGCGTTTCAGGTCACTGTTTTGGTAATTCAGGCTACTGTTTTTGTGGTTTTTTTGGACTGGTTTGGGCTGTTCTGGAGGGCTAAGGGGCTGCGGTTTTTTGGTGTTATTTGGGGGAATTTCTGGACAGTTTATGATGCAGTGAGGGGCTGTATTGGGAGGGTATTGTGCAGTAATTTCAGGCTGTATGTGGGGGCTGTATACGGCTATGAAAGGGGTGTGTGATTAGGTGTTGAAGCTAAGTGGGTTGTGGCTTAAGGGTGCTATTGACGTATGGAGCAAGAGGCAGGTTTGTGTTGTGGATTGTAGGCGTGGTGAATGGGCGTGAGTGGAGTTGAAAGGCTGATTCTTGGTGCTTGGCTTTGAGGCTGGTCAGAGGGCTAATGTGTGCAGTTTGTGTGCGTGAAGGTGAGTGTACGTGTGGTGTGAAAGGCTGGAAGGGCAATTGGCGTGAGTGGGAAAGCTGGGGCTTGTGATGCGGCAATTTAAGGGTTTTGTTTGTTGGGTGCTAGGGCTGTTGGCGTGAAGTGTCTGTTGGTTATGTGAGCTGAGGCAGGGCTATGTGGCGTTGATTGTTTTGTGGCGCTTCTATGAGGGCAATGTGCGGTTTTGGGCAGTATACGTGAAGGCTATTTAACGTGGCTAGTGGGCGTGTGAATGAATTTGTGGCTAGTGAGTGTGTGCGTGAAGGCAGGTGGCGTTTAAGGGACCTTGGTGCGTGATAGTGGGGGCGTGAAGGCAGGGTTTGTGACGTGAATGCGTGGGTGGATGATGGTTGTTGTGACGTGAAGGGCAAAGACAAGGGCAGTGGCGTGGCTATGCGTGAGGCGTGAAGGGCTGCTGAAAGTTACGTGGTGTGTAGCGTGTGCTTGATTTGTGAAGGGGCAATGAATTGAGGTTGGCAGTGGCGTTGTTCACGTGAAGCAGGCCGGCAGTGGTGTGGTGCGTGCAGGTGGCGTGAAGCTGTGAAGGTTGGTTTCGTGAGAGTAAATGGCAGAGGTTGCTGAGAGTTTTAGGGTTTAATTGTGTGTAATCTGTGAGAGAAGAGAGAGGCTGAGTGTGTGAAGAAGTTTAGGTTTTATTGTTTTTGTCTTGCCGTGTGAGAGAGATAGGCCAGGCAGTCTTAGGGTTTAGTTTGTGTTATTCTTTTATAGAGAGAGGGTAGGGTTAGGGTTTGCATGGCTCTTGGAAAAGGAAAGAAATCATGTTTTAAGTGTGTATTTAATTTGATTATTTAAGGTAAGAAATTATGTAATTTTGGTGAGGAATTATTTAATTTTGGTGAGTGGTTTATTTGATTTGATTTTAATTTAATTTAATTTAATTTCAATTTAATTGGTTTCAATTGGTTTTAATTTAAAATTTGTGACATGTGTTTTAAATATTTTAATTATTTTAATTATTTAATTTGCGAGATGTGTTTTAAATGTTTTAATTATTTTTGGATGTGATTTAATGGGTTTGGTGTGTTTTAAAACAGAGGTCCAACAAGCGAACCCGAAGCGAAACAAGCGAGTTAAATCTGACAAAATACTAATTCCCAACTTTACCCTTCCAACGTCCGTTTCCCGCAGCTTTCACAACTAAAGAGGTAGTGTCTCCATACGAGACTCATCATCGGGCTAATATGCAAAAATGCAATGCCTACAGTCGCCCCCACTTTGATGGGACTTGTGCAGTGTGTGACAATGACAATCCTATCAAAGTACGTGCAATGCATTTTTACTTACCTGGCTCGCCAGCTGCCACTTGACTTGCCTGCTGCTTTGAACTGAGTTGATATGGTGGCGAGGTGCCTCGACCCCTGAGCTTTGTTCCCGAACCACCGAATGTGAACTGTGCTGATGATGCAGTGGGCCCTCGACCCTAGGACGCATTCCGGAACTGCAATTGATGTGTGGGCCCTCGACCCTGGGACACATCCTAAAAGTGATGATGAATGAATTATTGGCTTGCCAGCTGCCACCTGACTTGCCTGTTGTTTTAAACTGAATTGATATGATGGCGAGGTGCCTCGACCTCTGGGCTTTGTTCCCGAACCACTGAATGTGAACTGTGCTGATGATGTAGTGGGCCATCGACCCTGGGACGCATCCCGGAACTGCAACCGACAACGGGGGCACCTCGACCCTGGGCACCTCGACCCAACACCGCTGAAAATAGGGACCTCGCCCTCGAACTGATGATGTAGAGGGCACCTCGACCCTGAACTACAACCGACAACGGGGGCACCTCGACCCCGGGCACCTCGACCCAACACCGCTGACAATAGGGACCTCGCCCTCGAACTGATGATGTAGTGGGCACCTCGACCCTGGGCCCCTCGATCCGGAACTACAACCGACAACGGGGGCACCTCGACCCAACACCGCTGACAATAGGGACCTCGCCCTCGAACTGATGATGTAGTGGGCACCTCGACCCGGAACTACAACTGATGATGCAGTGGCCCTCGACCCTGGGACACATCCCGGAACTACAACTGACAACAGGGGCACCTCGACCCAATACCGCTGACAAAGTGGGCCTCGCCCTCAAATTGATGATGTAATGGGTCCTCGACCCTGAACTGATACTGACGTGGGCCTCACCCCCATGCTGATACTGATATGGGCCTCGCCTTTAGACTGATACCGATATGGGCCTCGACCCCAAACTGATACTGATATGGGCCTCGCCCCCAACTGATACTGATATGGGCCTCGCCCACATGCTGATACTGATGCTAATATGGGCCTCACCCCCATGCTGATACTGATGTGGACCTCGCCCCAAACTGATATTGATATGGGCCTCGCCCTCAGAGTGCCATACCCGATATGACTGATACTGATGCTAATATAGGCCTCGCCCCCAGAGTGCCATGCCTGGCAAAACTGATACTGGCACTAATGTGGGCCTCGCCCCCAAAATACCATACCCGGCTTGTTCTTTATCAAACTGTGTTCCATTCTCGGAGTGCCATTCCCGGCTTGTTCATTCCCGAAATGTGTTTCCATTCTCGGAGTGCCATTCTCGGCTTGTTCATTCTCGAACTTTGCTCCATTCTTGGATTGCCATTCTCGGCTTGTTCATTCTCGAACTGTGCTCCATTCTCGGAGTGCCATTCCCGACTTTCTGATGATGTGTGTGGGCCTCAACCCTGTGACTCATCCCCAAAACTGATACTGACGTGGGCCTCAACCCTGGGACGCATCCCGGAAACTGACACTGATGATGTGTGGGCCTCAACCCTGAACTGATACTGACGTGGGCCTCGCCCCAAACTGATACTGATGTGGGCCTCGCCCCAAACTGATATGGGCCTCGCCCCAAACTGATACTGACGTGGGCCTCGCCCCAAACTGATGTGGGCCTCGCCCCAAACTGATACTGATATGGGCCTCGCCCCTGGGACTCATCCCCAAAACTGATTCATTTTTGAAACTGACTGTACTGTTGCTACTTCTAATTGGCTTGTCTTTGCCGCTTTTCTTTTTCTTCTTCAAAACCTGTGAATACAAAACAAAACAAATACAAAAAGAGAATGCAAAATATGTTACGTGTATGCATGCATGCATAAATGAATTTCCTATTCCGTTGGGTTAGGTCTTCCGCCAGTTCTCCAGGTGATTGCTCAGTATTCTCTCTAGTCTCATGGCTCAATTTCTTGTTATACTTCTTTTCACGGGGTGGTAGACTGGTCGCCCCCAGTCTTGATTTAGCTTTCTACTCTCCGCTGTTTGCACTTGGTCAAGATGAACCACATGGTGAGGCCTTCCATATCAACATGCTATTACAAGCTACGAACTAGTCTCAATAGTTATACATATTATCGTCCTCAAAGAATGCCCAGTAATGAAACTAGAGAACATTCAAAACACTCAATGCAACTCAAATCTGAGTTTTTGAATAAATGATCTATGCCAGACTCAAAGTGTGTGTGTGCAAAGGTTCTTTCACAACTTGATCCTTAAGTAAGCCAACTCAATGATTTCGTTTCAAAAATCGGGATCGATGGGTCAAACCAACCTAGATGTCTCAATTATGCCTGCAGTTGCTTTTATGTGCTCAATGTGGTATGGTTTTTTTTTTCTCTTTTTCTCTTGTCTCTTTCTTTTCTCTTTTCATTTTGAACTTCTTCTTTTTTTTTTTTTTTTCATTTTCTTTCTTTTTTTTTCAACACACCAACCCTTTAAGGTAGCATTTCTCCTCATGGTGGTCCTAATACTCTCCCATGGGTAGCTTCACTCTTATCGGTTAAAGGCGGTTTATTTCTTTTCTTTAGAGACTCTTTTTTTTTTCAACCATACCACACATCATAACACAAGCAAGTCATGATGGACATCTAAGCAAACGGTCATTCATCGACCCGTAATTTCTTCAACTAGTCACCTTGCCAACTACTCAGGTTTTCACCGCTAAGAACCTATAGTGAAGTGCTTACGAGTCTAACATAGATCAACAATTCAAAGCATCAGATAAAAGCACATCAAGAGTTTATCGTTTCTAAGATTTCATCCTAAAGCAAACGATTTCATCATCGGACTTATGCCTAACTATTAAGGACTAAACAACCCTTTTTTTTTCTTTTTCTCTCTTTTTTTTTCATTTTTTTTTCATTTTTTTTGTTTTTGTTTTTTTTTTTTTTTTCTCACTTTTTTTAAAGGCCCCCCAATGGTCTTTCTATCTTTGCCGCAAGGTTTTCTATTTCTCGATTTCCTTTTCCCCGATATCCATGTTTGCTAAACTCTCTTGACAAACCTTTTTTTTTCTTCTCTAACCCAACGGGTATCTATGATGGCTTTTAAGACACAGGGTTAACATGATGTGTGTATGCATGAAATGCATGAGATACGTGCAATGTATGTAATATATAAGCTCATTTAAATTTTTTTTACACTAGTTGGCCCATTACCAATTTAAAGTATTCAATCATACTATTGCTCGGTGCAAACTTGTCCCAGTTGAAAAGGCCCAACAGGTTTACACTTTGCGATAACATGGCTAAACAACTTCAAATGATAATAGGCCTAAACATAAAATGGCCCATCGACATTTTAGAAGCTTTTGGCCCAACTGTCAAAGGACACGAACTCGTCCCAATTTAAATGGCCCAACAAGTTCACATCTTTTGACAAAAGGTCCAACTGGATTCAAATGACGACGGTCCAAAACATCAACATAAAAAAATAATTTCTACTAGTTCTACGACTAAGGTTCACATGTGGGTTTACAGGAGTGCAGACAAAGGCTCTCGCTGACGAAGGCTCTCGCTAACAATGCCTTTAACTAAACCCCTTCAACCCACTGTAGACACGGTTAATTAAAGCACAAATCCAAACATTACAAGACATTATTTCGGGGCTGATTCTCTATCCCCAGTGGATTCGCAAGACTGTAGGAACACAGAAATCCAGCGACGCTGTTCCAAGCTCGCGGCCTAGTTGGGAGTACGAAATAACATGGAGTCGCCACCCAGTGTGAACCGGGAAAAAGATTTAAGGCCGCACTCGCCCCTCGCAAGGGAAGACCTCAAACTGTTGGGTTCGGAATGGTCCCTTACTTATGTCACTTGTGATGATATGATTTGTGCAATAAACTAACCGAGTCTACTCAACATGTATGCTCAAGATAGCCTACGCCTAAGTCTACATGCATACTAATAATATAACCTATATCTAAATTCGCATACTTCAAAGTAAGTTGTCATAACGGCAAACACGCAATAACATACAATCATCACACAAACATGCTCAATTATCTAATGCGGAAAATAAATACGAATCTAAGCATAGATATAATTAAATCCCTAATGTGAAAACAACCTAATCATGCATAAAGAAATAAATTTCTATCGACTAAATCATGCTTAAGATAAATAACATGCTAACAACCTAATCATGCTTTAATAACAAATAAATAACCTACGAACTACAACATGCTCAAACACAAGTTTGGATGAGACGAAATACGTGTCTCTTAAGTGGTACGTGATGTTGTATCCGAGTAAAAACCGCACTACCGTCCATTCGGATTCGGCTACAGAATTTACGTCCGGGTTTCCATCCTATATACCATAAAAGGGAACACATATTCCGCTCATCGAACAATCACATCATGCCTCAAACGACTCTCATGCGATAATATTTCTAAAATAAATAAAATAAACGAAAGATAATAAATAAAAGGGTGCCCTCGGGTCTAACCTCTTTTGTCGTCCCTCGAAAGCGCGCTACACAGCCGTCGGAAGGGTTGTTGCTCCGTAACTTTTCTGGTTCACTAATCCAACCTTTTTCCTCGCTGTTTTGCTGCTCGGGCTGCTGTTTTTACTTCGTTTCACTGTTGTTTTACTGCTGCGTTTCAGGTCACTATTTTGGTAATTTAGGCTACTGTTTTGTGGTTTTTTTGGACTGGTTTGGGCTGTTCTGGAGGGCTAAGGGGCTGCGGTTTTTTGGTGTTATTTGGGGGAATTTCTGGACAGTTTATGATGCAGTGAGGGGCTGTATTGGGAGGGTATTGTGCAGTAATTTCAGGCTGTATGTGGGGGTTGTATGTGGCTATGAAGGGGGTGTGTGATTAGGTGTTGAAGCTAAGTGGGTTGTGCTTAAGGGTGCTATTGACGTATGGAGCAAGAGGCAGGTTTGTGTTGTGGATTGTAGGCGTGGTGAAGGGGCGTGAGTGGAGTTGAAAGACTGATTCTTGGTGCGTGGCTTTGAGGCTGGTCATAGGGCTAATGTGTGCAGTTTGTGTGTGTGAATGTGAGTGTATGTGTGGCGTGAAAGGCTGGAAGGGCAATTGGCGTGAGTGGGTGAGCTGTGGCTTGTGATGCGGCAATTTAAGGGTTTTGTTTGTTGGGTGCTAGGGGCTGTTGGCGTGAAGTGTGTGTCGGTTATGTGAGCTGAGGTAGAGCTATGTGGCGTTGATTGTTTTGTGGCGCTTCTATGAGGGCAAGGTGCGGTTTTGGGCAGTATACGTGAAGGCTATTTAATGTGGCTAGTGGGCGTGTGAATGAATTTGTGGCTAGTGAGTGTGTGCGTGAAGGCAGGTGGCGTTTAAGGGACCTTGTTGCGTGATAGTGGGGGCGTGAAGGTAGGGTTTGTGACGTGAATGCGGGGTGGATGATGGTTGATGTGACGTGAAGGGCAAAGACAAGGGCATTGGCGTGGCTATGCATGAGGCGTGAAGGGCTGCTGAAAGTTACGTTGTGTGGCAGCGTGTGCTTGATTTGTGAAGGGGCAATGAATTGAGGTTGGCAGTGGCGTTGTTCACGTGAAGCAGGCCGACAGTGGTGTGGTGTGTGCAGGTGGCGTGAAGCTGTGAAGGTTGGTTTCGTGAGAGTAAATGGCAGGGGATGCTGAGAGTTTTAGGGTTTAATTGTGTGTAATCTGTGAGAGAAGAGAGAGGCTGAGTGTGTGAAGGAGTTTAGGTTTTAATGTTTTTGTCTTGCCGTGTGAGAGAGATAGGCCAGCCAGTCTTAGGGTTTAGTTTGTGTTATTCTTTTATAGAGAGAGGGTAGGGTTAGGGTTTGCATGGCTCTTGGAAAAGAAAAGAAATCATGTTTTAAGTGTGTATTTAATTTGATTATTTAAGGCAAGAAATTATGTAATTTTGGTGGGGAATTATTTAATTTTGGTGAGTTGTTTATTTGATTTGATTTTAATTTAATTTAATTTTAATTTCAATTTAATTGGTTTCAATTGGTTTTAATTTAAAATTTGTGACATATGTTTAAATATTTTAATTATTTTAATTATTTAATTTGTGAGATGTGTTTTAAATGTTTTAATTATTTTGGATGTGATTTAATGGGTTTGGTGTGTTTTAAAACAGAGGTCCAACAAGCGAACCCGAAGCGAAACAAGCGAGTTAAATCTGACAAAATACTAATTCCCACTTTACCCTTCCAACGTCCGTTTCCCGCAGCTTTCACAACTAAAGATGTAGTGTCTCCATACGAGACTCATCATCGGGCTAATATGCAAAAATGCAATGCCTACAACAAGCAAACATGAAATCATAGAACACAAATGATTTAACGTGGTTCGATGGAAAATGACTCCAACTTACGTCCACATATACAAAGAAATGAACATTTTCTTACCACCTCCAGTATGATCGACCTGCTTTGGCTCTCATTTTTACACTTGGCTATTTTGCTCTATTTTTACAAGTTATGTGTGAGAAAAATTCGCTAACCCTTACAACGAGTTCTCAATCCCTTTTATATATTAGGTCAAATTCTACCATTACACAAACTCGTGACGTCAGCCACGTTACTAAGTCACCATTGCCTAGGCTATTTTCCCCAATTACCCTACGGATAATAGCTCAGCCGCCTGACACCTCTATTATCTGTCATCTGAACTTCATTAAATTGCTCATTTTTTATAACTGTTACACGCTCTTCCCATATGTCAGTTTGTATTCCAACCACTCCTATGCGGTTGTGTGTGTCAGTGAATAAGCCTGAAGTTCTCTTCCATCCCATCAGCTGCTTGTCTACTCCTATCTCATCAATCATTGGGAAGCTCAAACCAAAACTATAGTTATAAATGTCAGCACAAATATGACGAGTAGCCCTCGTGTCTACCCATCATTCTCACGGATTTCCAACCAAGTTGGATTCAGTTATATATGCAGAGAGGTTCAACTTTAAGATCTCATCAGTTAATAGCTCATCTTCAGTAACATATTACTCATTTTTCTTTTTCTTGTCTTTGTCCTGAGATTTATTGTTTCTGTAATCATTTGCCATATGACCGTTTTTCCCACAGACGTAGCACTTCCCCTCAAATTTTTTTTTGTTTGGGAAGAATAAGCTTCACTATTCTTTCTCTTTCTGTTACTTTTCCCACCGTCAACGATGATAACCTTAGACTCCATGGTCTTGTAGCTAGCATTCTCGGACTTCTCGTTGTCCTCTTCGATTCGCAACCGAACTCCTAGGTCTTAAAGACTCATTTGCCTCTTCTTGTGTTTCCGATAACTCCTGAAGTCCTTCCATGATGAGGTAATTTCTCAATAATTATGGTAACTTGAAACGTCTTGTAGAGTTTCATTCTCGCATCTAATATTTCGTGAATGATCAATTGATGTTCACTCAACTGAGACATAACTGCCATTGAATCTACCATTTTTTAGTTCATGAACCTAACAATGATAAATTTCTTTTGTCCGGTATCCTCTGTTTTTTACTTCTTCGCAATAAATTCTCAAATAATCTTCGCAGAAGTTATACCTTGGTATATATTGTAGGGGTTTTAAGGGGTAGATCCGGTAACGCAGCGGAAACGCGAAAAATCAAAATTTTCCGATTTCAATAATTTTTCTTGGATCAATTAAATAAACTTATTTATTTAATTACTCAATACTTAAAAATTGAAATTTTACACAAGAAATCAAATTTCTTGGTAATTACATTGACCCAAAACTTTACAAATTGATCGTTTTAGTCCTAAAATTGTCAAATATAATTTTGGATGATTCTAAATCATTTCTAAAATGATTTCCAACATGTCCAATACATCAAAATCAGATTGCAACAAAATCCCCAAAATTTCAGTAATTGCCGAACACACCCTTTATTTTTCAATTTTTACAATTTGGTCCATTTTTTGTTCAAAACATGTCAAGATCAAATCCAATCAACTCAAAAATTAATATGCATCATATACACACCATAATGCATCACATATATGAAAATCCCCAAATTTGGAAAGGGTTAAGAACCATAATTTTATAATTTCTTCATATTGACAAATTTTATCAAATCAATTAAATCTAACACTTTAATTCAAACTTTACCACACCAAACAAGTCTCACCATCGTGAAACAACTCAAGAACAATTCCAGGTCATCAATGAGTGGCTTGGAAACTCTAGAATGGCAACTTGATTATCAAATAATCAAAAGAGAGCTTATGAAACCATTTCAAGCTCACTTATAAACCATACATGCTTTCATCTTTCAAACAAGTTCATAACCAATTAAAACACAAACTATAAGTGTAGAGACAACATCCTGGCAACACATGTTGAAGCTAAGCGTGATAGAAATATATTCTTAGTTGAAAGATTTAAAGAAAAATTTACGAAATCAAAGTATTTCAAGCTTTTCTTCTTTGATCTTCAACTTTTGCTATCAACTCTTTTGTGTTTGTTTTTGTGTAACTTGTTAACCTAAACCTAATGAAAATGAAATAAAACAATATATACACACCCAATATGCCCTTGGCTGAAATTTGTATGCATAAAATATCTAGATATTATTTTTGTTTCATTTAAAGTTTGCTTTATCAACTTGCATCTTTGATCATTACGCAATTTAATGATTTTCAACAAGTCAAATAAAGCAAATCAAGGCATCTCCAAAAATATCAAAACTTAAGATATTTATATTTTTAATTAATTTAATTATTTAACAATTAAATAATTATTTAAATACAAATATTTTAAATATATGTATTATATGTATTATATTTACTTTAAATATCCAATACAAATATATATTTATGATATATGTCAAATATCACAATTTGATATTTAATTAATGTGTATTTAATAAAATCTATCATTAAATACAAATACACAATAATTAGGAATGACTATTAGGTTCATTTGCATGTATTTTACGTTTAACCTTTAAACAACTTATAAATAATCAGTATTATTCATAAAAGTTGTCATAGTGCTCTACGAGTATCTTTCACTACTAGTCGTATTAAAATATATAACAATTATTTATAAAGAATAAGTAACTATCTAATAGTCGCAAGTTCTGATATCAAATATAAAAAATAATCATTAAACACTATTTTAAATAACTAGACAAGAGATCTGGTATCTAATACCTACAGTTATCGTATTGTGAGAATCGATATTCTCTATACACATCTAATTTCTTTAGCTTTATAATTTACCTTAAATTATTCATAATAATTACAAATAATTGATTAGCAAACTGTGTCAAACACGTGATTTCTAAAAGTCACTAAAGTCAAGAAACGTCATTATAAGATAAACAAATACATAATGGAGTTTTCTTAATGCCAGTCAAGAATCTCGAGATATGAACTAATTCACGTCAATTCTTACCGTACAAGAAAATATCTCTAGACAATTATTGTTAGGGTTGGTGCTCGGAGTGTCAATCCGAATTGTATTTATGTTCGATTCATAAATACGAGCAATTCCATTTTTCATAATATTACTTATTTTATGGTAGCACCTCTTGTCTTTCATACACATATTCGATCTAATTATGATTGGATATTCAATTACTATTAGATCGAAACTAAATCTGATTTAGTGATACGTGTATATTAGACAAAGACCATAGGATTTAAAATGTAGTGCGCAATTACAACGTAGTTTATAATTGACATTGGGAAGCGCACTATAAGACTTATATCCTTAAATAAAGTTCATGGTCAAGATTTACTAATATGGGTCGGTTAGTAAAATTTGTTGAAACCAAGTACATGTCGTATATCGTGACTTGGTCCGATGGTTTATCCCAATGAACCATGAGTCTCGGGAGACTCGTATAGATATGTAGATGTTTATTTGATAAACATTTAATGACTCACTGAAGATTTCCCAATAGATGGTACATCAACGTCAATTGGAATTTTCTCGAGTTGAGCGAGCATAGTGGTCCTTCGACTTGAGATACCACAGTGGGATATATGAGTTATCCTCCACACTTTAATGGCAGTCACATCACCGATCTATTTAGATTAGACCTTCGATTATTTTTTGGGTGTGGACTGATGCTCATGATATCCAGTTCGCATCAAGATAGAATCTTTCAGTCCTGTGTACAGTGCATATGCATCCTACACATGTTTGCGATCTAGTAAATCCATGGACGCGGTATAACTTCGGAAATCAGTTTCGAGTGTTATTAAAGATCGTAAAATTAAAAAATTCGACTATATTATACCAAAAGAATTTGACGTTTTATCTATATCCCAGGTATAATATTGATAGCCTGTGACAAATAGATTATACGTATGCAATGACCTCGACTTGCATAGTTTAACGAGATTATCTGTGGTTGTTATAATTCATGAGTGGTTGAATTATAGACACGAAATTGGATTTCGTGACGGATAAACATAAACTTAGAGAGTCCCACAATATGTAGTGTACTCGTTGAGTACTTGGGCAACCCCTTATGAATAATATAGATTATTCATAATACTTCACCGGATTAAATGAGTTAATTCGAATCGTTTAAACGATTAAATGAAAATACATGCATTAGGGGCATTTCAGTCATTTGATAATTAATTTGTATTTGTATTTGATACAAAATTCAATTTGATAGATATTAATTAGTTGTCAAATGAGACTTTGACACATGCCATAAATATATGTATTTGTTATTTAATGTAAATAAAAATACATATAATAATAATAATTAATTATTTAGATATTTATTTGTTAAATATTTGAATAGTTAAATAATATATATATTTCATAAATGTTATGAAATATGTTTAATTATTATTGATACACATGGCATGAATCATGATTTAATTAAACTTTATGTGTGCAAATATGATTGGTTTACATAGATTTTATTAATTGAATTAATTATTTCTAAATTGACCAAAATGCCCTTGGAAGTCAGTTATTACCATTTTAAAAGAAAAAAAATTGTTTTCTCTCTAATAATTCTCCTCCATGGCCGAACCATCTCCAAAGAAAATTCCAAAGATTTGTTTGATCAAATCATGAAGAATATGAAGGAAAATTCAAGAAAAAGCTTATGAAATCAATAGATTAAGGTAATTTTCTACAACCCTAAGCTTGGAAATTAGTTTCTTATTTTCTTGAATTGCTAGAATAATTCTAGGGTTCCTTTGTTTGTTAAAATTCGGGCTTTTGGTTTTGGTGGATGGATATGGAAGTGATGATGCATGTGTGAAGTGTTTTGGGTGCTATTATTGTAATATTATCCAATTTGTTCATTTGATGATATGTTGTCATTCTATAGTGTTATGACCACTCTTGTAATGCCTATAATTGTTCTTGGGTGGTTCATGTGTGGTGACTTTGATTGGTGTTAAGATTAATTAGATTAATGTTAAAAAAATTGGATTAAAGCATGAAATTTTTTTTTTTTGTTGCAAAATCAGATATGGAAAAACTGGGTTGTTTGTGAGGAAAATGATGTCATTTGAATGTATTGGATGTGTTTTGGGTGTTTGAACAATTTTCGAAAATAGTTTCGAAGTTGAAATAAGCGAAAACGATATTACCGGGTGACGACTGCCCAAACAGTGAATTTGTCACTGTTCAGGTAGCCCATGAACTACCCTAATATTATTGGGGCTGACCTGGGCAGCCCTCATGTGTATCAGGTTATCGATTCGGTCAAAAACGCGTTTTATGTCATTTTAAGAAAACCCCATTAGGTATTTTTTTGTTTATCTTATAATGACATTAATTAGCTTTAATGACTTTTAGAAGTCACGTGTCTGACACAGATTGCTAATCAATCATTTGCAATTGTTGTGAATAATTGAACGCAAGTTATAAAGCTTAAGAAAATGAGATGTGTATAGTTGTGTATAGAGAATATTGATTCTCACAATACGACAACTATAGGTATTGGATACTAGATCTTTCGTCTAGTTATTTAAAATAATATTTAATAACTGTTTTGATATTTGATATTAGAACTTGTGACTATTGAATAGTTACTTGTTCTAAATAAATAGTTGTTACATATTTTAATATGACTAGTAGTGTCATTAATGAAAAGATAAACATCAAGAAAATGTTCGGTTAACTAAATAACTTAGAACAATGATTTATGAGATTTTAGCACATAAACATTAGATTCTTATTATGTATGGTAAATGATAGTCTCATACAAGATCATCATTGGACCAATGAATATTGTATTCAGGATGTGATTAAATCTCATTTAACCAATGATCATCATTGGTCCACAAGATTTATTAGACTAATACATTGGATGTAGGGGTGGGCGCGGTTCGGTTTGGTTCGGTTTTTACTAAAAACCGAACCAAACCATATTTTACGGTTCGGATTTTTTACCTCTCAAACCAACCATTAAATAACGGTTTGGTTCGGATTGAAAATTTTTTAAACCAGCGGTTTACGGATTGGTTCGGTTCGGTTTACGGATTATTATATTTAAAATAAAATTTCATCCACTTAAGTGGAAAAAAAACAAACAAAACTAGTCTATCCAACAAATGGTATGAAATACTAGGGTGTAAGCTGTGACTCCATGGAACATATGCACTCCATAAATGATTGAAAAATGAGGCATAATTAATTCTTGTATTTTTTAAAAATTACCTCGAATAATGATGCTACCATCATTCTAATTAAGAGACAAATTCAACATCTTACTTTCAAGAATAATGATGCTACAATAAAACAAATAAATTGAAGAATAAAAGTATTAACAAATAAATATATTAACAAAAAGTTAAGAATAAAAGTATTAACATACTAATAAAAAGAAAACATAGAATACAATTAAAAGAAAATTACAAATTTTTTTATAAAAATTTATATTTTTTAATTATAACGGTTCGGTTCGGTTTAACAGGTGCGGTTCAGATTAGGTCCTGAACCGAACCGTAAACCGTTTGGGGTGGGCCAATCCGAACCGCAAACCGAACCGTTAGGAAAAAATCATAAATTCGGTCCGGTTTGGTTCGGTTTGCGGTTTGGTTCGATTCGGTCGGTTTTTTTTGCCCACCCCTAATTGGATGTATGTAGTTTAATGAATTAGAAATTACCTTAGATAGTTTTATTTACTTCGTAACTTAGTTAATGAATTGTCATGACTTAGTTGCGTGTTTCTAAAAGAATATATATTGAACGTCTTGAATGGTTCGAGAACTTTAAATATATTTCTGATGAAACGCGGATAGAATATTTTAAATGGTTCCAAGATAATATATTTGAAGTGTTGAAAACTATATTTTAAAATTTATCGTGAATCTTTGAATTGTTCAAAGATGTTTGATATGATCAAACATACGAATTTAAGGCAATGAGTTCTAAATTTATTTAATGAATGTGATTCTTACTCAATATTATTCTTCTACGATTCCATTGCAATGGAATTGATCAGTGGGAGAAATCGAATCTTATATGATATGATTCATTTGATATTGAGTGTTACCGAATTAGTTTCAATACTCTTGGGGTTATGCTCCAGTAACACTAATTCATCTCTTTAATTAAGGTTTCATTCGTTCCTACAGTTACATATATAATATATAGTAGAAATTTCGAACCTTGAAAATTTTAAGATTTTGAATCTTTCTTTTGTATAATGGTTATATAATTGAAAATACTTGCACCTCAGAAGTACAAGTAAAAGTTTATCATTTATTCTACTTAATAGAATTTTGTATTCTATTTGACAGAATATCTTTTCTACGATCCCGAGTAATAAAATTATTTTATTATTTGGTGTGTAACATCAGATGTTGACGATTGTAGAAAATGCTTGACCTATTGAAGTCAAATATGAGAGTGATAAACTGTAATGGAACCACGTAATTAATAAGATGAAATTACCCTTAGACATCTTCCGTATAAATTTAATAGGATGTCAGAATCATTTGTAAAGTATTTGATACTTAATGGTTATGTTATTTTCTTATTAAAGAAAATTATCCTATAACTTATAGTGGGAGCGATATTTGATATCGATTTCTAAAGTTAAAATTGAATCATAGATCTAAGATTATTCGTAGCTTACTACGATCAAGTTTTGAACTTCATTAAGCTTTCGTTATGAATCGTTCATAAAATGTGTAAATTGTTTGCGCAACAAAAGCAAAGTGAGCTTGTTAAAGGTTTGACCTTTACAGTATAACAATGAGAAAGGTTTTACTCAATGATCTATTATAGATTCTTAGAAAACTTGTCTCAAGTCGCACTAATTAAACAATTAAAGATCTGTTGGTTAATGTTAATATTGAATTATGTATTTTGACTAAAGAATGCAAAGTGGCGTTCCTGAATGGTTTCTTCGAATGAGAGATCTGTGTGGTTTCTTTTTTGAAGAATTCATTCTAGAATGGTCCTACAGTTTGTATTATGCTAAGATCACAGTTTAATATACTGGCTTATAAAGCCTATTGTTGACTCAAGTAAGCTTTCTGAAAATTCGTGTTCTCTAATTTTGATTACAGTCAGATTTTCTGATTTTATCAAAGCATAAAGAATACATATTTGTTAGTAGGGTCAGTGGCAGCGTACAAACTTCTTTCTAGTATTGTATATATCCTAAGTATTCTTTTCTCCGTGAAAGCAATGTGAGTAGTCTCTGTTATATTTGATATAAAGTTCATATATGATATAAAATTAAGAGACTTGTGAGATACTCTCATTAGTCGCGTATTAGATATGATCTAATAAAGGACACATTAAGACTATTTGTATGACAGTTAGTATAAATGTTTGACAGTTAACGTGTCTTTTATATATATAGTATTCGTCTTTCGTAAAGGATGATACCTTTATCGAAAGAAAGATTGATTAGAATGTCTAGTCAATCTTATGCATCATATGATGATAGCATAATGAATACTATATAATGTGAAATTAAAGATATCAATTTAATTGTAATTGTTACGAGTTATTTTGATATGTTGTAGACCGTATGATGGATTTTGAAACATATTCTTTGTTATATTAGAGATATTAAGAATGAGTTTCTTATTCATAGAGAATTCAGCCTGTAATCATAATGTCAGATTAGTTTTGATCATAATTACGACATTAGATGGTCTATGTCATATAAAGTCAAAAAGGATGCAGTGGGAGTATTATTATTGATTCTACTGAATTAGTGGAATTAATTGCAACTTATGGAGTTTTGACTTATGAAGTTGCAAAGTGACCCTATAGATTATAAATTTTTATATTAGTGTAGTGTTTGTGGTTGTCTCATAGTATTTTGGATTTGATCTCTAAATACATAGGTAACTTAGTAGCTATAGCACAATACTGATATAACATCTGAGTCATATTGATGTGGAATTTGAATTCTACAAAATACGAATGATGCTGGGTAAGGAAAACGATTGAGTTTGTTTGACAGACTCAATTTGTTAAAGCGGACTTACTTGTTGTTGCCTACCCCTTGAGTGCTAGGTGAGCTCTTAAGGGCGATGAGTATATGATATACATTGAGATGTGTATATGATACTGTGGATTGACACTATAGCAACTGGGAAAATTGTTAGGGTTGATGCTCGGAGTGCCAATCCGGATCGTATTTATGTCTGATTCATAAATACGAGCAATTCAAGTTTCCATAATATTACTTATTTTATGGTAGCACATTTAGTCTTTTATATACATATTCGATCTAATTACGATTAGATCGAAACTAAATCTGATTTAGTGATACGTGTATATTAGACAAAGATCTTAGGATTTACAATGTAGTACACAGTTACAACGTAGTTTGTAATTGACATTGGGAAGCGCACTATAAGATGTGTATCCTTAAATAAAGTTCATGATCAAGATTTACTAACATGGGCCGGTTAGTAAAATCTGTTGAGACCAGTACATGTCGTATATCGTGAATTGGTCCGATGGTTTATCCCAATGAACCATAAGTCTCAGGAGACTCGTATATACATGTAGATATTTATTTGATAAACAATGAATGACTCACTGAAGATTTCCTAATAGATGGTACACCAACGTCGATAGGAATATTCTCGAGTTGAACGAGCATAGTGGTCATTCGACTTGAGATACCACAGTGGGATATATGAGTTATCCTCCATACTTTGATGACAGTCACGTCACCAATCTATTTAGATCAGACCTCCACATGTTCGTTGGGTGTGGACTAATACTCATGATATCTAGTGCGTATCAAGATAGAATCCGTCAGTCCTGTGTACATGGCATAGACATCCTACATGTGTTTGCGATCTAGTAAATCTATGACCGTGGTATAACTTGAGAAATCAGTTCCGAGTGTTATTTAAAGATCGTAAATTTGAAAAAATCGAGTATATTATACTGAAATGATTTAACATTTTTATCTATGTCCCAGATATAATATGGATAGCCTGTGACGAATGGATTATACGTATGCAATGACCTCGACTTGCATAGTTTAGCGAGATTATCTGTGGTCGTCATAATTCATGAGTGGGTGAATTATGGACACGAAATTGGATTTCGTGACGGATGAATCTAAACTTAGAGAGTCCCACAATATGAAGTGTACTCGTTGAGCACTTGGGCAACGCGTTATGAATAATACAGATTATTCATAATACTTCATCAGATTAAATGAGTTAATTCAAATCGTTTAAACGGTTAAACGAAAACACATGCTTTAGAGAATTTTTGTTGTTTAATAATTAATATGTATTTGTATTTGTTACAAAATCGATTTGATACATATTAATTAGTTGTCAAATGAGACTTTGACACATGCCATAAATATATGCATTTGTTATTTAATGTAAATAAAAATACATATATATATATAATAATCATATTAATTAATTATTTAGATATTTAATTTTTAAATATTTGAATATTAAAATAATATTCATATTTCATAAATGTTATGAAAATTTTTTAATTATTATTGATACACATGATATGATTTAATCAAACTTTATGTGTGCAAATATGATTGGTTTACATAAAGTTTGATTTTATTAATTGAATTAATTATTTCCAAATTGACCAAAATGCCATTGGAAGTCGGTTATTACCATTTTAAAATAAAAAAAATTGTTTTCTCTCTAATAATTCTCCTCTATGGCTGAACCATCTCCAAAGAAAAACCCAAAGATTTGTTTGATCAAATCATGAAGAAAATGAAGGAAAATTCAAGAAAAAGCTCAGGAAATCAAGAGATTAAAGGTAATCTTCTACAACCCTAAGCTTGGAAATTAGTTTCTTATTTTCTTGAATTGCTAGAATAGTTCTAGGGTTCCTTTCTTTTTTAAAATTGGGGCTTTTGGTTTTGGTGGATGGCTATGGAAGTGATGATGCGTGTGTGAAGTGTTTTAGGTGCTATTATTATAATATTATCCAATTTATTCATTTGATGATATGTTGTCATTCTAGAGTGTTATGACCACTCTTGTAATGCCTAGAATTGTTCTTGGGTGTTTCATGTGTGGTGACTTTGATTGGTGTTAAGATTAATTAGATTAATGTTGAAAAAGTTAGATTAAAGCATGAAAAATTGATTATTTTTGTTGCAAAATCAGATATGGAAAAACTGAGTTGTTTGTGATGAAAATGATATCATTTGAATGTATTGGATGTGTTTTGGGTGTTGGAATAATTTTCAAAAATAGTTTCGGAGTTGAAATAAGTGAAAACGACGAAAACAACATTATCAGGTGACGGCTGCCCAAACAGTGAATTTGTCATTAACGCATTTTAATTATCTAAATATTTAACATTTAAACATCTAAATAATTAATTAATGCAATTATTATTATATATGTATTTTTATTTACATTAAATAACAAACACATATATTAATGACATATGTCAAAATCTCATTTGACAATTAATTAATATGTATCAAATCAAATATTGTATCAAATACAAATACACATTAATTATCAAATGACCAAAATACCTCTAATGCATGTATTTTCGTTTAACCATTTAAACGATTCGAATTAACTCATTTAATCTGGTGAAGTATTATGAATAATCTATATTATTCATAAGGGGTTGCCCAAGTGCTCAACGAGTACACTTCATATTGTGTGACTCTCTAAATTTAGGTTTATCTGTCACGAAATCCAATTTCGTGTCCATAATTCACCCACTCATAAATTATGACGACCATAGATAATCTCGCTAAACTATGCAAGTCGAGGTCATTGCAAACGTATAATCCATCTGTCACAGGCTATCCATATTATACCTGGGATATAGATACGAACTTCAAATTCTTATAGTATAATATAGTCGACTTTCAAATTTAATATCTCTAAATAAAACTTGGAACTACTTTCCAAAGTTATAACACGGTCATGGATTTACTAGATCGTAAACATGTGTAGGATGTCTATGCCTTGTACACAGGACTGACGGATCCTCTATTGATACGCACTGAATATCATAAGCATCAGTCCACACCCAACGAACAGCCATAGGTCTGATCTAAATAAATCGGTGACGTGACTGCCATCAAAGTGTGGAGGATAACTCATATATCCCACTGTGGTATCTCAAGTCGAAAGACCACTATGCTCGCTTAACTCGAGAATATTCTTATTGACGTTGGTGTACCATCTATTAGGAAATCTTCAGTGAGTCATTTAGTGTTTATCAAATAAAACACCAACATGTATATACGAGTCTCCCGAGACTCATGGTTCATTGGGATAAACCATCGGACCAAGTCACGATATACGACATGTACTGGTCTCAGCGGATTTTACTAACCGACAGTGTTAGTAAATCTTGACCATGAACTTTATTTAAGAATATACAACTTATAGTGACGCTTCCCAATGTCAATTACAAACTATGTTATAACTGCGCACTACAATGTAAATCATAGGGTCTTTGTCTAATATACATGTATCACTAACTCAGATTTAGTTTCAATCTAATCATAATTAGATATCTAATCGTAATTAGATCGAATATATGTATAAAAGACAAGAAGTGATACCATTAAATAAGTAATATTATGGAAAATATAAATGTTCGTATTCATGAATCGGACATAAATACGATCCGGATTGGCACTCCGAGCACCAACCCTAACATATGCTACTCAACCCGTGAAGATTCCTATTGACATTGGTGTACCATCCATTAAGAATCTTCGGTGAGTCTTTCAATGTTTATCCACTATAAACACATACACGTCTATACGAGTCTCCCAATACTCATGGTTCATCGGGATAAACCATCGGACCAAG
Source organism: Zanthoxylum bungeanum (assembly GCA_019454045.1). NCBI lineage: Eukaryota > Viridiplantae > Streptophyta > Magnoliopsida > Sapindales > Rutaceae > Zanthoxylum > Zanthoxylum bungeanum. Next base: position 11,894 of record SKCR01055176.1, on the reverse strand, counting down.
TCTCGATATACGACATGTACTGGTCTCACCGGATTTAACTAACCGACCTGTGTTAGTAAATCTTGACCATGAACTTTATTTGATAATATATTTCTAGTAGTGACACTTCACAATGTCAATTACAAACTAGATTGTAACTGCGCACTACATTATATATTATCGGGTCTTTGTCTAATATATACATATCACTAAATCAGATTTAGTTTCAATCTAATGGTAATTAGATCGAATACGTATATATAAAAAAAGAGGTGCAACCACTGAGAAATTAATATTATGGAAAAATGGATTGTTCATATTCATGAATCTGACATAAATACAGTCCGGATTGGCGCTCTGAGCACCATTCCCAACACATATTATATAGGGTATTGTCAAGTCCTCTTAAGAGATGGTTATTGCATAAGAAGTCTACTTGTGACTATGCCTCAACTCACAGTTACTTAGTTGTTTCTGTTTCTCCCTCCACATGACCCGGTGGATCTTTCATGAGATACTTAGCCAAATGTAGTGTTGTTAGGTATAACGACATTTTACTTTGCTACTGTTTGAAGTTTTCTCCATAAAACTTATCTGATTTCTCTCCATGAGCGACCGGTACTGTGATATTTCCATTAGTCATATGTAATTATAAATTGTACATAAAATAAATCACTCAAAGATTAACTTTACGATCTTGTTTATGTGTTACACTAAAAATCTAATTGTTATTATTTTGGATAGTAGTACCAATAATACAAGTCCTTGAATTTGTTACTAAAATTTCTTATGATAGATGAAAAAAGTAAAATTCCCATAGGATAAGAGGGTCTGGTGTAACCACTAAAATTTCTACCCATTTAGTCTCTTATCGCCTTGGTGATAAAATTTCCTTAATCATTTTATCAATATAAAATCTTTAGTGTTACACTTTAAATCTTAGCAAGAGATAAAATAATTTATATATATATATATATACACACACATAAATAAATTCAATCAAGCTTGGATGAAATTATATAAGTATAACTATATTTTTAATTCTCAACCAAGTATGCAACAAACAATCAATAAATCGGATTAAATCATCTCAATTTTATCGCATAACCTACTAGGTGTATGCATGTAATAATTGAACCCTCTAATATTAACTCAAATCTATACTACCAAGTTACAAAAATATTTCATGTATATGATTTTTACTAAGTTAATATTATATTAAGCATATATTTAACTTATTTTACCAAATTCCATAACTAAAACATGAGTATATCATATGACAATTATGAAGTTAATATATGCTTTATGAAATCTATAAATTATTAGATTAATCTAAGTGTATGTTATTATTCTAAATCTGAAAAAATTTCAAGTATGGCTAGCGTTAGTGTCACTTTAGTTCAGCCGTTCGAACGAAACTTTCCAGAGATTTCACGTTTGTGTAGCGTTTGATAACACATTCGAATGAACCTTTCCAGAGAGCTTGCGTTCGAGTGACATTCGTCACCACATTCGAATGAAAATACGGAACACTGAATTTTTCTTATGCGTTTGTCGGGCGTTCGAACACCCTTACGTATTTTCATGCATAAAACACATTTTCCAGAGAAAAAAAAATAAGATATGCAAAAATCAGAGTTAACAACACATATACGTTAATAGGTTCTTAAGATTATTGGACGAATGTGTTATTATTCATTTTATAACATGCATTATTCAATCAAAATCATTAATAGAAATCATACAGATTAATAATTGAACACAAACTCAAATGTTAGAAAAACCTGGAAATGTATTGTAGAAGATGATGGATTTAAACCAAGTCGAGAAAATCTATGTCTTTAAGAACTTATTATGCCCCATCGGTGCACTACGAATTTATTGTGTCTAACGTTCTCCTAGGATGCTTGGTTGTTTCTTGAAAAAATTGAAACTCTTTTCTTCAAGAACTTGAACTAGGACAATGGTGAAAACTCTCTCACTTGGAAAACTTTAGACTCTTTAACAATTGTCTAAGACTTATGGAAATAACATTGAATGTAGAATGAATTGAGTGAGTAAAAAATGAGAACTCAATGCCTTATTTATAGACATGAAAAGTTGTCATTGAAGAGGTATCATTGGGCTTAAGGATGCATTCTTTAAAAGGGTTATAACTATTCAATGTACCCTTGCAACTCAGAGTTTATATCTTTTCCCTCTAAAGGATATAATTATTCATTTGGTGTTTTTCTTAAAGGTAATATATTAAGAATATGTCTTATCACAAGACACCATATAAATGCACCTTATATTTAGGAAATTTCCTACATTCTTGATAGACATTCTTGACAGATTTATGATAGATATTGAGTATCAAGAATTCTTATCAGATTAATTTATGTCAAGAATTCGTGACACGCCGATTCTTGACTTTTAGGTTTTCTGTTAAAAAACTCTTTTGTAATAATTGAAATATGTCAAGATAGACTATTTTTAAGTATCGAATAAAAAATGACTTGTTACTCGGGGAAATTGGTAAGTTTTATTCCCAGTTGTCTGATGTGCAAAAATAACTTATGGGGATTGAAAGTGACAAATCTAGTATTCTAATGTGCAAAAGCGATCATAATGTCTATCAAGATGGGGGATTGATGGGGATTACATTGTTCTGATTAGGGGTGTTCACGTGTCGGGTTGGATTTTTTTAATTTTCTTAAATCCGATCGGGTCGGATCATGCGAGCTGGAAGATCTGAAACCCGAAATTTAAAATTATAACTCGCGCGGGTCGGGTCAAAAAATATCGGTCGGATCGGGTCAAAAAATATCGATCGTATCGGGTCAGAAAAATACATAATATATATTTTTTATGATATAATTTTGATAAGATTTGTAATTAAATCAAATTATGATAAATTAACTAAAGATAAAAATGAAAAAATCTTCAAAATCAGGTCGAGTCGAGTTTGATCCGAAATCATTTTTTATTTTATAAACCCAATCGAATTAGATCAGGTTACGTTAGATCTAATCGGATTGTGGATTGCCCTAATTTTGAAAGGGTAGTATTCTTACCTTAAGAAATTCAAAAGGTGTTACCATTGTATCTTCTAAGAAATTTAAATTAAAAAATATTCAATAAACTTCTTTGATGTCATCATTTTGCTTTTTGTGTCACATCTTCTACAGAGAAGACCATTGTGAGGGCAAAGAGATATGGGAAAAAAACAAAAAACAAAAAATCTCTAGATTGTATGGTTGTGCATAGATGGCGTGCTCTTTGGAATTGTGATTTATTGTTTTATATCGCCATTTTTTTTAATATATTATAATTTTATGGATATACAATCTGTAATTTATTGAGACATTAAATATATATAATTATAATATTTTTAGAAATTTATGTCTACAAAAAGATGAATTAAATTTTCATACCGGTAATATATACTCTCATCCAAATAATCATAAAATATTCCCTATAAATTGGCCCCGTAGGGCCACTAACACATTTTTTTTGGAAAATTGCCACTAACACATGCTATCACTGGCCCAGTGACTTTATATGGCCATTTTAATTCGAAAGATATCTAACCAAATACTCAAGTTTATAAAACTTAATATTATATAAAACATAGGGTCATCGAGTGGAGTGTTTGGAACTTTTGGAAGTAAAAGTTGGTTGATTCTGTTGTCATTGGGGTGGGGCTACCAATATAATTGATTAATTATTTTTTTTTTTAAATGTTGAAAATTTTATCTTCAAATCATCTGATTCGGATTTAAGTAGAGCAGATAAAAATCCGACTGTCTCAAACTCTTATAAGAAATAGATTCATTGAATTCAAACCTAATAGCTGAAAGTCAAGTCTTAAATTCTACACCATCAAAAAATTATCAGTGGTACAGATTTACAACTTGTTAACTTTACGATTTCACCATTAATTTTTGATAACGTAATATGTCAAATCAATAATAATTATATAAAATACAAAAATTATTTGAAATATAATTATTATTTATTATTTAACATGTATGAATATATTATTGAACTGTTATATTAATGATGTGATATAATCATTGCATAGTATAATTTTTTTCAATTTTGAGTTTTTACTTACAAATATCGACTAAAATGTGTTAATTCAACCTAAGTAAGATCAAGGATTAATTGAAAAATCTAATTTAATCCTAGTATATAACAGTAGTATGACATTACCCAAGTAACAACCTAAAAATATATTGTCACACATGTGACAAGTTAAATAGTAAAAAAAAAATTGAATAAATTATAATGTTATGTTATATAATTATTGGTTGATGGTATCATGTTACTCATATAATAATGGTATCAAAAAATCATTCTGTATGATTAATAACATATTATCCAAAATATAAATAACATTGATAAATGTATTCCTAAGTATAGAATGAGTACATGATTATAATTTTCAACTAGGTCTGGATAAATTATGTACATAAAAATTATTTAATTAAGTTATAATTATAATTTAAAATCATGATTTAACTATGTTTTTTTATTGTTTAAATATAAATTATGTATTGTAACTTAATTATATTTTTCAACCAATCTCGTTATATCAATCTCATAGAAATAAAAGTTTATTTAACTATAATTTTTTTTTATAACTACTGTAAACTCCATCCCTCCACATATATAAATATACATATACACACACGCGCATTTAAAAACTTAATTAAAAAACATATTGATGTTAAAAAAATAGAGACGAAATTGTCAAATTTTAAAAATTAGATAATGGATTCTTGATAAACATATTTTATGTCAATAATTTTGTTATTAGTTCTTGATAGAAGTATTTGCTATCAATAATTCTTGTTAGATAATTATCTGTCATATATTTATCATTAATTTTTGATAAATAATTTATATGTATCAAAAATAGATTATAGAATTAGTATTGTCATAAATTTTTTGTCAAGATAATCAATTTTTTTAACAGTGCCATAAACACTATATATATATATATATAGAATCTAATTTAATAAAAAAAAACAATGTTCTTTTTGTATAAGAACTATTGCATAGAAGTTCTAGGAATATAACTTGGTTATATTTGGTTGGTCCACAGTCCCTCGGGTAGATCCTGACAAACACAGAAACTTGGGGGTTAAAAAACATTGTTTTGTGTTGTTGTAAATTCCTCAAATTCATTAAATATGATATGTATATGTATATGTGTACCATTGGAATTCCCAAGGGGTGTATGGGAGGTTGCAATCCTTGGAGGGTTGCAACCCACCCCAAGGGGTGCCCTATGGCATCCCTCCATGCCTTATATAAGAAGACTTTTATTCCAATACATATACAGAAGATACATAAGATATACAATGAATATCCAAGAATTCAAAAAGGCATTGTGTTGTTTTCTTTGTTTTGAGAGAGAGATCCACCATTTGGATCCAAGTTCATACACTTGTTAAGGAGTGCTCCTTGAACAAGAATAATCCAAGTAATCATGGGAGAACGTTGGCAAAACGAATCCGTAAAGCACCTGTGACGGAGCCAATAAGTTCTTAAGGACAGAGATCATCTCGACTTGGAGTATTTAATCAGGTTTTTCTGGTTCTTATTGTTTTAGGGTTTTATTGCATCTAGATCTCCTCTTTTGTTGTTTGATCTGTTCGTTTGCAAGTTATATTACTGTTTAATGACACTAATTTGCCCACAATCTTAAGAACTTATTGCTCTAGTGTTATTAGATAGTAATTCGCATGTTAGGGTTTGTATGTTTTTGTAAAATACGAATTGTGCATGAAAAACCCGTAGGGCGTTCGAACGCCCGACGCACGCGAATGCAAGAATTTGAATTTTCGTAAGAACGTTCGAACGCGTCTTCAAACGCAACTCGAACGCTAGCCTTCTTCCTTAGAACGTTTGAACGCGTCCTAAACGCAACTCGAACGCAAACTCTCTAGAACCATTCCGTTCGGACGCGTTCTCGAACGCTATACGAACGTGAACTCTCTGGAATCTTTCCGTTCGAACGCGTTATCAAACGCTACACGAACGTGAACTCTCTGGAAACACTTCGTTCGAACGCGTTATCAAACGCAACACGAACGCACACACACTGGACAGTCTCGTTCGAACGTAGATACGAACGTGACACTAACGATTTTGTCCTGGAAGTATCATAAATGCAAACTTTAATTAATATTAACTTGGTTAGTCATATATTGTAAACACATTAATCTTGGTAGTATAGATTTAAGTTATTATTAAGTTGATCAATTATCACAAGCATACACATAGTGATAAAGTTGAAATTGATTGGTTGTTGCATAATTGTTGAGAATTTAAAGTGTAATTTTGCACAAGTAATTCCATCCAATCTTGATTGACATTTATATATCTACACTTATCGTATAATTGTGCTATTGGAAAATTGAAATACATTAGTTTGAATTGCTAAGAGGTTCTATTGAGAAAATAGTTAAAAGGATATTCCTTTATTTACTTTTCATAAGAAATCTTGGTTGGAAATTCAAGGACTTGTGTTTATTGGTACTACTGTCCAATATAACAACAAGTGGATATTTGGTATATCACTTGAGACAAGATCATTTGTTGGTCGTTGTACAATTTGTCTTTTGAATACATATTGAACTCTGTTTGTTTCCAGTTACATATGGTTAACGGAAACATCACAGTACGTACGGTCTCTCATGAAGAAAAACCGGAGAAGTTTGGTAGGGCAAACTTCAACCAGTGGCAGATCAAAATGCTGTTCTACCTGACAACTCTCCAGTTGGCTAAATTCCTCAAAGATCCTCCGGGTCCTGTGGAGGGTGAATCTGAATTGGCCAAGGAAGAGCGAGAACAGACTTGGATGTCTGGAGACTTCTTATGCAAGAACTACCTTTTGGGTGGTCTTGACAATACCATGTACAATGTGTACCAAGGCATGACTTCTGCGAAGGTTCTCTGGGAATCTCTCGAGAAGAAGTACAAAACTGAAGATGTCGGACAAAAGAAATTTGTCGTGGGTAGGTTCCTGGACTACAAGATGATAGTTTCAAGGACGGTGATGTCTCAGTTGGGTGAACAACAATAGATCATTCATGAAATACTGGATGAAGGAATGAAACTATGTGAGACGTTTCAAGTTGCCACCATAATTGAAAAGTTGCCTCCATCATGGAAGAACTTCAGGAGCTATCTGCAACACAGAAAGAAGCAGATGAGCCTTGAAGACCTTGGAGTTCGATTGAGAATCGAACATGACAACATGATGTCCGAGAAGGCCAGCTACAAGACTGTGGAGTCTAAGGCCAACATCTTTGAGGATGTAAAAGGTAGCAAGAAAAGAAACAGAAGTGAAGCTGATTCTTCCCAAGCGAACAAGAAGTTCAATGGGAAGTGCTACAACTGTGAAAAGAGCGGTCATATGACAAAGGACTGCAGAAACAAGATATCTCAGGACAATGGCTGGATAAATGAGGCCTATGTCACTGAAGATTAGCAGTTAACTGATGAGATTTCAGAAATGAATCTCTCAACAGTGGTAACTGAAGCCAACTTGGTTGGGAATCCGAGAGAATGATGGGTAGACTCTGGGGCTACTCGTCATATCTGTGCTGATAGCAAGATGTTTTCCTCGTATCAGAAAGGTCGATGGCGGCGATCATCTGACAATGGGAAACTCGTCTACCTCTAGAGTGGTTGGACAAGGCACAGTAGTTCTGAAAATGATATCCGGAACGGAGCTTACATATAATAATGTTTGCATGTTCCAGATATTCGGAAGAACTCGGTCTCGGGTTGTATTTGTTTCTGACAAGATTGTATTGACCAGAAATGATGTCTATGTAGGAAAATGATACCTCGCTGAGGGTTTTTTCAATGATTGTCAATTGTGCTATTAATAAAGCTGAAACTTCTGCTTATATTATTGAGTCACAAAATGTATGGCAGAGGAGGTTAAGACATGTTAATTATGATACATTAATTAACATGGACCTTATACCTAAATTTGCATTGATAGCCAACATGAGTGTGAGGCATGTGTTGAAGCAAAAATACATAGAACATCATAGAACGAAGTTCTGAACCCTTGGAACTTGTACACATTGACGTATGTGACATGAATTTTGTGCAAACAAGAGGCGGTAAAAAGTACTTTGTCACCTTTATATCGATGAAAGCACAAGATTCAGTTAAGTGTATTTGCTGAGGAGCATAGCTGAAGCTATTGAGAGCTTTATACACTGAGAGCGAAGTTGAAAATCAACTTGGCAAGAAAATCAAAAGAAGGAGTGATAGAGGTGGTGAATACGTTTCACCATTCGGTGAATATTGTTCTGTGCACGGAATTATTCACGAAACCACTGCTCCTTATTCTCCTCAACAGAACGGAATTACGGAGTGCAAAAACCGAACGTTGAAGGAAATGATGAATGCCATGTTGACAGTTCGGGTCTGCCCCAGAACTTGTGGGGGGAAGCATTGCTTTCCGCGAACTACGTTCTGAACAAGCTTCCTCACAGAAGACTAGACAAGACACCATATGAATTGTGGAAAGGTTTCGTACCTTCCTACAAATACCTCAAATTGTGGGGGTGTCTTGCCAAAGTAATGGTTCCTAAACCTAAGAAGGTTAGAATATGACCCAAAACTGTTGACTGTATATTCATTGGATATGCTCACAATAGTAGAGCGTATCGATTCTTGGTACACAAGAATGAGATTCCTGACATCAATCCAAATGTGATGATTGAGTCAAGGAATGTAATATTTTTGAAGAGACATTTCCTTGTAAGGAAAGACAAAGAAGAGAGTCTCTCAAAAGATCTGTTGATACTGTCAATGACAGTGATCAGGTTGACCAAGAGTCAAATCAACTGGAAATATTGAGGCAAATGAACCTAGACGTCGTCTAAGTCATTTGGACCCGATTTTCTGACATATTGGTTAGAAAATGAGCCTCGAAGCTATGAGAAAGCTATGTGGAAAGAGGCTATGAAAGAGGAGATTGATTCAATCCTACAAAACCATACTTGGAAGTTGGTTGATCTTTCCCAGGTTGTAAGCCACTGGGCTACAAATGGATATTCAAACGAAGATGAAAATGGATGGATCAATAGAAAGTACAAGGCAAGGTTTGTCATAAAAGGTTATAGACAAAAAGAAGGCCTTGTTTACTTTGACACCTATCCACCAGTGATTCGTATCACATCAGTAGAATGCTTATAGCCATAGCAGCTATATTTGGTCTTGAAATACATCAAAATGATGTAAAGACGTCATTCTTGAATGGTGAATTGGCTGAAGAGACTTACATGGAACAACCAGAAGGGTTTAATGTTCCTGGATAAGAACAGAAGGTGTGCAAACTTGTAAAATCCTTGTACGGATTAAAACAAGCACCTAGACAATGACATGAGAACATTGACAAAGAGATGTTGTCAAGTGGGTTTAAAACCGATGAGTGTGATAAGTGTATATACACCAAATCAACTCAAAAATGATATGTCATTGTATGTCTCTATGTAGACGATATGCTGATAATTGGTAATAATCATGAGTTGATTCAGTTTACCAAGAAAGTGTTAACCAGCAAATTTGATATGAAAGATTTGGGAGTAGCTAACCTAACTCTTCCTCTATCAAAGAATACTGGCTTAAGCATATCGCAATTAGAGTATTCAAGGATCATCGGAAGTCTGATGTATTTCACACGAATTGCACACGAAGTGATATCGCTCAAGCTGTGAATAGGCTTAGCAGATATACTAGCAATCCAGGACATAACCACTGGAAAAGCCATAGTAAGTGTTTTGAGGTATAAGAAACTTCAAAATATGGGCTACATTACGAGAGATATCCTGCTGTTCTAGAGGGATACAACGATGCTGGATATCTGATATAGTGGATTCCAAATCTACGGTTGGATTTGTTTTCACACTTGGTAATGCAGCCGTGTCATGGAAATCCTCGAGGCAAACATGTGTTGCCCGGTCTACTATGAAATCAGAGTTCATAGCATTAGACAAAACAGCGGAAGAAGCAGAATGTCTTAGAAACTTCCTGGAGGATATTCCTAGTTGGTCAAACCGGTGCCAACGATTAGCATACATTGTGAAAGCCTATCGGCTATTGGGAGAGCCCAAAACACAATGTATAATGGTAAGTCTCGACACATACGTCGGAGACACAATACCATAGGTCAACTGCTCTCAAGTAGCATAATATCGATCGATTATGTTGAGTCGAAGGAAACCTAGCGGATCCACTAACTAAAGGTTTACCTCGAGAGCAAGTTGAGAAGTCATCGAGGGGAATGGGCTTGAAGCCTATAATCTAAGAATTGTCACTGTGGAAACCCAACCTAGTTAACTGGAGATCCCAAGATCTAGGTTCAAAAGGGACAACAGAAACTTTGTGCAATTCAAAACGAGCACTGAAGAGTTTCGTACTCTTTCCCATTCCGATAATGACGCTGAGTGCTGTCTGTCATTGGTTAGGATAAGCTAAGGCTTTTAATGATCATTATTAGGAGATGAGTCCTAATGAGGGTAAAGACTGATTACCTCTTCATAGTAGATCACCTATTTCAAGTAAGAAGTGAGGCCGCTTCCATGGGAACCTTTAAAGGCGGGTTACCCTAAAGTGCTTGATGAATCCAGGACCGTTGTTCAGGGCCAAAATGAACACAACCGTAGAACGGGTAAATGGTCGAATTAAAGCTGTGTGTTGGCAATTGTCTTGGTTTACACCAACGGCAGAACAGTTCAAGACTATGGGTCATTGGTTTGCCAAGTAAATCCGATTGTCACTCACTAGGAAAGGTTCAAGGCGAAAGCTACCTATTTCGATGCAGCTTTAGCTCACGGTATCTCTCTCACGTGCCTGAATGAATATTTGAAGAATTGTGGGGGATTGTTGTAAATTCCTCAAATTCATTAAATATGATATGTATATGTATATGTGTACCATTGGAATTCCCAAGGGGTGTATGGGAGGTTGCAATTCTTGGAGGGTTGCAACCCACCCCAAGGGGTGCCCTATTAGCATTCCTCCATGCCTTATATAAGAAGGCTTTTATTCCAATACATATACAGAAGATACATAAGATATACAATGAATATCCAAGAATTCAAAAAGGCATTGTGTAGTTTTCTTTGTTTTGAGAGAGAGATCCACCATTTGGATCCAAGTTCATACACTTGTTAAGGAGTGCTCATTGAACAAGAAGAATCCAAGTAATCCTGGGAGAACGTTGGCAAAACGAATCCGTAAAGCACATGTGACGGAGCCAATAAGTTCTTAAGGACAGAGATCATCTCGACTTGGAGTATTTAATCAGGTTTTTCTGGTTCTTATTGTTTTAGGGTTTTATTGCATCTATATCTCCTCTTTTGTTGTTTGATCTGTTCGTTTGCAAGTTATATTACTGTTTAATGACACTAATTTGCCCACATGTGTTATATGAACAGTACCCATAATTCATAATTTCAGGGCTAATATAATATTGTGATAATCTTTGTTGATATGAATGTGTCTATAGGTGACTCCACTCTTAATCAATTAAGACGGTCGTTAAGAATCTCACCTCAAATATATATTCTCATAAGAATTTATACTTTATATTTAAGTGTATTATAAAATTATTATTAATTTTTATGTTAAAAAATTAATAAATTTTTCCGAATTGATTAGTTAACTATAATATAGAATTATTAAATTTGGTGATTTCAGTAAATATTTATTTTGATTTTTCTTATTTTCCAAAATAAATAATATGATTAATTTCTTTATTAAAAATATATTTAATTTAATAAATTCTCATCAAATGGCGTTGTTAGAGAAACATCAATTTCATTGTTCTGGTAGGACCTTAATAAATTCAAAAGGTGTTACCCGTGGTGTTTCTAAGAAATTTAAATTTTAAA